>JAREIK010012037.1:0-48825 GCA_029783825.1 Sapria himalayana | reverse complement strand
ACAATATATATATGTAGTTATACACATATAGTTATAAATATGTATGTGTTAGAGATATAATAATAATAATTAACAATTCTAAGGTATACATTTAGTAAAATATAATTATATATAGTTATATATTAGTATACATATAATATATTTTTTTTAGAAATATAGTTATATAGAATTATAATTATAGTTATACATTATTATATAGTTACAAATTAGTTATGTAAATGTATAAATATAGTTATAAAATAGTTTACATTATTATAAATATAGTTATAATTACTTTATATAAAATGGCATATGATAATATAATTAAACATGTGTATCTATTATAATATTTGTGAATAAATTATTATTATAAATGTTACTTAAATCTTATTATATTTATATGTAACACTTTTATAAATAATATATAGTATATATATCACATTTATATAAACATTATAAATATTCTTTATTCATATAAAAAATAATATGTAATATAAATATTTACAAAAGTGTATAATCATTTAATATTACATAATTTTTATATAAAAAATATATTAATTGGTAGTTAAATGTAAATTTTGTATAGATATTTATCAACATTAATACATATGTATAAATATTTAAATATAACATTATATGTTTATATAAATATATCAATGTGTATTTATAATGTAATACGTTTATATATATTAAAGTATAGACATTTATACATAATATCATACGATTATATAAATGTATAAAAGTTTATATATATTGTTATAGACATTTAAGATTAACATTAAATAAAAGTTTGATTTATCATAAATCATTATTAATTAAAGTATAGACATTTATACTTAATGTCATATGATTATATAAATATAAACCTTTAACATTAAGATTATTCAGATGCAAAAATCATGTAAATGAAATAAATATCACTAAAACACTAAAAATCTAAACTGTAGATGAACAAATTTTAAAAAATGAAAAATTATAGTTTAATTAATTGTGTTGAGTCAAAATCATGTTAGGTTAAATGAAATTGAAGCAAAAATTAAGAAATTAGGAGGAGAAGATAAAACCTAATACCCGAATATACGTAAAAAACAAAATTTCAATTGTCTATATATAAATCAGAGAAACAGAGATGTGTATAATCAATTTGAGGGAGAAGAATACATAAAAACTTACCTGAATTTAGAAAAAAAATCAAATTTTTTTATTTCGTGCTTACATCGGCTATGATTCGAAAAAATGATGGAGTTTTGATGATTTTAGGTTTTAATGACTCGGCAAATAATTTTCAAATCAAACAATAAAACAATGAATTACTGACCAAAATTATGGTTGGTTAACGGTCAGTGAGAAAAAATCTATAAGTATTTGGAAGTCCACTTTACCGACCAATTTTAATGATAATATATTTTTGGTCGTTAAAATAGACTGTAATTTGTCGGCAATTTTGATTCGCTATTTCCATCCTAATTTAGTGACCAATTTCCAACTAAAAATATTTGGTCGGTAGGTATGGTCGGTGTTCGGTCATGAAATGGTCGGTAATTACTGACCTTCATATTCAGTCGGTAATTACGACCTTATAAAAATATTGAATAACCACTGTAGCGACTATTTTTAATGGTTATATATTTTTGGTCGTTAAATGGGTTGTACTCTCACGAGAATGTTTTTCGCTAATTCCCTCCTGATTTACATACCATATTCTAAACCAAATATATTTGATCTGTAATACATGGTCTGTAGTTGGTCAGGAATTTGGTCGGAAATATTTTTCTCCGATGCACCTAATTGGATCTCTAAATTGCTCGTGAATTGATCTGTAATTAGCGACGTATATATTTGGTTATTAATGGTCGGTAAGTACGAAGCTATAAATAATTTAAAAAACACAATACCAACCAATTATAATGATAGGTCATTAAAAGGTCGGTAATATATTTGATAACCAATCTATAAATTGATTCCTAACCAAAAAGATTTTGTCGGTAATATTATCGATCTTTGGTCAGAAATTAGGTCAGAAAATTTTTTGTTTCGATACCATTTTTTGGTCGCTAACTGGTCATGTTTTGGAAAGTAATTAACAACCAAATTTTTTGGTTAGTATTTTGTGGATATTATTGTAATTTTTAGTAGTGATCTATCTAATAATTTACCTATCTATCTATCTATCTGTCTATCTATTTGTCTATCAATAAATCAATCTAACTGTCTATCTATATGTCTATCTATCTATCATTTTATCTATATCTCTATCTATATATCTATCTTTTTTATTTTTATTTCTCTATCTATTTGTCCGTCAATCAATCTGTCTATCTATTTATCTATCTATTTGTCTATCTATATGTCTAACTATCTATCTATCTAGATGTCAATCAATCAATCTATTTGTCTATCTATCTCTCTATCTATATGTGTATCTTTCTATTTATCTTATTAGTCTATGTATCTTTCTATCTATCTGTATATCATGTAGTCAATCTATTTGTCTATCTATTGATATATATATATATATATATATGTCTATCCATCTGTCTATTTAGCTGTCTATTTCTCTATCTATCTATGTATCAATCAATCAATCTAATTGCATATCTATCTATCTAGCTTTTATCTATATTTCTGTCTATCTATCTATCTATCTATCTGTCTATATTTCTATCAAATAATCTATTTGTCATTGTATTTGTCTATATATCGATATATATATATATATATATATATATATATATATATATATATATATTTATTTATTTATTTATTTATTATTTATTTATTTATTTATTATCTATATGTTTTTCTATATTATTTATCTATCTATCTATCAGTATTTCTATTTGTCTATCAATATGTCTTTCCATCTATCAATCAATCTATTTTTCAATCAATCTATTAATCACTCTATCAATTTATTTATAAATCTATCTTTCAATTTATATATCAATCTTTCTATAAATATGTTTATAAATCTATCTATCAATCTGTCTATCACCTTGTTTATCTATCTATCTATCTGTCTGTCTGTCTATCGGTCTATCTTTATGTCTATTGATATATCGATCTATCTATCTTTGTATTTTTCAATCTATCTGTATATCAATGTAAGTATCTATTTGTATATCTATATTTCTATCTCTCTTTCTATCTACCTATTTATCTATCTATCTATCTATATGTCTATCTATCTATATAATAATTTTTTATCTATCTATATAATAATTTGATTATCTCTCTATCAATCTATCTTTCTACTTATACGTCTGTTTATATCTATATCTATCTTTCTATCTATGTCTCTATTTATCTATCTATTTATCTATATTTCTATCTATTTATCAACTATCTATCAATCTATCTATCAATTTGTCTATTAATCTATCTATTAATCTACCTATCAATCAATCATTCTATCTAACTATCTATAAATGGGTCTAATAATGTGTATATCAATATATATATATAACTCTATATCATTTAATATCTATATGTCTATATATCTATTTATCTATCTATCTTTGTTTAATTCTATATATCTATCTGTCTGTCTGTCTATCAATCAATCAATCTATTTATTTGTTTATCTTTTTGTCAATATATTTGTCTATCAATATGTCTATCTATTTTTATGTCTTTATCTATCTATCTATGTGTCTATTTTTCTATGTGTTTATCTATATGTCTATTAATATGTCTATCAATATATCTTCAATGTGTCTTTCTTTTTGTTTATCTATCTATCTGTTAATTTATCTATCTTTCTATATGTCTATCTATCTATCTTTCTATCTGCCTATCTAAATATATATATATATATATATATATATATATATATATATATCTGTCAATCAATCAATCAATCTATATATTTATATGTTTATCATAATGATTATATTATATATATATATACATATATATATATATATATGTCTATCTGTCTGCCTATCTAACAATCTTTCTATTAATATGTCAATCTATCTGTCTATCTATCTATCTATTCATTTCTTTATCTATCTATCTTTCTATCTATATATCTATCTAACTAACTATCTATCTTTCTATTTATCAGTCTATATATATTTCTATCTATCTCTCTATTTAACTATCTATCTATTTATTTTTTTATCGATATGTCTATCAATCTATCTATAAATCTATCAATTATTTATATCAATATAACTATCAATCTGTCTATCCATATGTCTTTCAATATCTAACTATTAATATATCGATCAATCTATATATATATATATTTGTGAATCAATCTATCTATTTGTCAATCAATTTAGTTATCTATCTATCTATCTATCTATATATCTATCTATCTATCTATATATCTAACTATCTATCTATATATCTTTTTATGTGTATATTTATCTATCTTTCTGTCTAACTATCTATCTATCTTTCTTTCTTTCTATCTTTTTATCTATCTATCCATCTATTTTTTTGTCTATCTATCTTTCTTTTTTATGTCTAAATGATCTGTTAATCTATCTATCTATATGTTTAATATTCAGTCTATCTATCTATCAAATAATATGACTATCTATCTGTCTATCTATGTATTTGTCTATCTATATATTTGTCTAGGTTTCTATCTATCTGTCTGTCTGTATATCTATCTATTTGTCTGTCTATCTATCTATCTGTCTATCTATCTATCTTCCTATCAATCTATCTATAAATCAATCTATCAAGTTGTCTATAAACCTATGTATCATACTATCTATCAAGCTGTCTATCTATCTATCTTTATATCTATTTTTCTGTCTATTCATCCGTCTATCTATTTATCAGTCTAACTATCCATCTTTTTATCTATAGATATATCTATCTACCTATATATATCTCAATCTATCTATTTATCTATTTGTCTATCTATTTTTCTATCTTTTTATCAATCTATCTGTCTATCTATTTGTCAAAGTCTCTCTCTATCTATGAGTCTATCTATGTATGTTTCTATGGTTCTATCAATGTGTCTATTTATATTTCTATTTACTATCTATCTGTCTATCTTTATATCTATCAATCTGTGAATCTATTTGTCTATCTATTTCTAAGTATCTTTTTATAAATCTATATATATATTTATATATATTTATATCTATCTGGCTATCTATCATTCTATCTATCAATTTATCTTTCTATCAATCTATCTATCTATTTGTGTGTGTGTGTATTTATATGTCTATTTATCTCTTTTTTTATATAACTATCAATCAATATATCTGTCTATATTTTTATGTATCTATATGTCTATGTATCTATCTATCTTTATGTCTATCTTTCTATCTATTTGTCTATATATATATATATGTATGTATGTATGTATTTGTATCTTTATCTATCTTTCTATCTATTTGTATATCTCTATGTTTATCTATCTATCTAATGATATATATATATATATATATCTATATGTCTATCTATCTCTCTTTTTTTATAACAATCAAACAATCTATTTGTCTATCTTTTTATCTATCTATATGTCTATCTATCTATATGTCTATCTATCTTTATATCAATCGTTATGTGTATCTATCTATCTATCTATCTATCTATATGTTTATCTATATATATATATATATATATGTATATCGCTATGTCAATCTATCTTTCTATCTATTAATATATATATATATATATATATATCTCTCTCTCTCTAGCTATCTATTTATCTATATATCCTTATAACTATTTGTCTATCTTTCTATCTTTATGTTTAAATATCTACATATTTATTTGTTTATCAATATGTCTATCTATTTGTCTATATATATGTCTAACTATATGTTTATCTATCTATCTGTCTATCTATATGACTATCTTTCTTCTTTCTATCTATCTAACTATCTACTGTCTATCTATATGACTACCTACCTACCTACCTACCTATATATATATATATTTATCTATCTATCAATATGTGTATATCTCTATCTATGTTTATAACTATCTATCTAGCTATTTACTATATGTTTTTCAATTTGTTTATCTCTCTATGTGTTTATCTATCTATCCTTCAATTTCTCTATCTATATTTCTTCTTTCTATTAATAGTCTATATGTCTATCTATCTGGTTATCTATCTATCTATATTACTATCTATTTGTCTATCTATCTATCTATATCTCTATCTTTCTATCTATTTGTATATCTATCTTTCTATCTTTATATCTATTTTTTTATCTATCATATGTCTGTCTGTCTAACTATATGTCTATCTATCTATCTATATTCTATCTATTTGTCTTTATATCTATCTGACTATCTTATTGTCTATCTAACTATCAATCTATATGCCTATCTATTTTTTTTATTGGTATATGGATCTACTTATCTATCTATATATCTATATTGCTATCTTTCTATCTTTATATATATATATATATATATATATATATATATATATATATATATATATATATATCTGTCTGTAAAATAATCTATCTATCTATCAAACTTTCTATCTACCAATCAATCTATTTATCAATCACTCTATCAAAAATTCTTTAAATCCGTCGAACTATCATTGTATCGATCTGTCTATCTACATGTCTATCAATTTATCTATTAATCTATCTATCAATCTATTTGTGTATATTTTTATATTTCTATATGTGTGTCTATCTATATAGATGTCTATCTATTTGTACGTCCATCTGTTTGTCTATATATCTATCTATCAATCTATCTATTTGTGTGAGTGAGTGAGTGAGTGTGTGTGTGTGTATATATATATATATATATATATATATATATATATATATATCTATCTATATCTATATCTATATCTATATCTATATATAATTATGTGTTTATGTATTTGTCTATCTCTCTATCTATCTATATATTTATCTATCTATCTTTTTGACTTTCTATCTTTATATTTATTTGTCTATCTATCTATCTATCTAGCTATCAATCAATGTATGAATCTATCAATCAATATGTTTATCAATATATCTATAAATCTATATATCTATCTTTCTATTAATCATTATATCAATCTATCTATCCATTTGTTTATCTTTCTATCTATCTATATGTCTATAGATAGATATACAGATAGATAGACAAAAGGATAAAAAAAGATAGATATATAGGCGTATAGATAAATAGATAGACTGACATACATATAAATTGATGGATAGGTAGGTAAACAGGCAGACATACATATATATAGACAGATAGATTGATTGATACAAAAATAGATAGATAGGCGGATAAATAGACAGATAGAGAGACAAATATATAGATAGATAGATGTATAGATATATAGATAGAAAGATAGAAATTTAGGTATATAGATAGACAAGTAGATAGAAAAAAGATCAATAGATAGATGGATAGATTGATATAAAAACAAATAGATTGATAAATAGATAGAAAGCTACACAAATAGGTAGATAGATAGATAGATAGACAAATAGATAAATTTAATAGATAAATAGATAGATACCTAATTAGATAGATAGAAAGATTGATAGAGAGATTACAAGATAGATTCATAGATAGTTAGATAGAGAGAGAGAGATATATATATATATATATATATATATACACACACACACACACACACACAAATAGATAGATATAAATATAGTTAGATATACAGATATATATATATATATATATATATATATATATATATATATATATATACAAACAGACAAAAAAAATAGATAGATAGATATATAGAGAGATAGATAGGCATATAGATAGTTAGATGGATAGATAGATATATAGATACACAGATAGTTAGATAAATAGAAAGATATATAGTTAAATTGATAAATAGATAGGTATATATATAGACAGATAAATAGATAGATAGATAGAGAGATAGATATATAGAAAGATAAATAGATAGAAAGATTAATCGATAGATAGATAAAAAAAATAGAGAGAAGATTATTAGATAGATTGATAGATTAATAGATTGATAGACAGATAGATAAATATATAAAGAAATAAATAGATAGATTGATTGATAAATAGATAGATAGATAGACAAATTGAAAGATAGATAGATAAATAGCCAGACAAATAAACAAACATATAGATAAATAGACTTACAGACATATAGATAGATGGAAAGAAAGAAAGAAAGATTAATAAATAGATGAATATATAAATTGATAGATAGATATATAGATAAATAGATTGGCACAAAGAAAGACAAATTGATAAACAAATTTATAGACAAATTGATAAACAGATTGTTAAACATATTGATTAATAGAATGATAGACAGATTGATAGACAAATTGATTGATTAATTGATAGATAGATTGATCAATTGATAGATAGATAGATTAATAGACTAACAAATAAATTATTTTTAAATAGATTGATAAGCAAGTTGATAGAAAGATAAAAAGACTGATTGATAAAATGATAGATATATAGATAATTATATATAAAGATAGATATATAGATAGATAGAGTAAAAAATAGATCAATAGATTATTAAACAAATAAATAGACAAATAGATAGATAGATAAACATATAGATATATAGATAGATAGATAGAAATAATGAAAATTAGATAGACAGATAAATAAATAGATAGATAGATAAATAGATAGACAAACTGACAGACTGACAGATAGATATATAGATAGACAGATATATAATAAATATATTGATAGATAGATAGACAAATAGATAGATAGATAGACAGATAATTAGATAGATAAAAAATAGAAAGATAGGTAGATAAATAGACATATAGACATACAAACAAATTTTATAGACATACAAATAAATCTAAAAATAGATGGACAGATAGATAGTTAGATAAATAGAAAGATATATAGATAGATTGACAGATAGAAAGATATATAGTCAGATAGGTAGACAGGCAGGAAAGTAGGCATACAAACAAACAAATACATAAAAAGATAAACACACAAATAGATAGATAATTAGATAAATACATAGATCGATAGACAGTTTGATAGATAGATTGATCGATAGATTGATAGACAAATAGAGATACATAGATTTATAGACCGATAAATAGATAAATACATAGATATATATAATGACAGATATATAGATAGATAGATAGACAAAAAGATAGATATATATAATGACAGATATATAGATAGATAGATAGAAAGACAACAAGATGGATATATAGACCGACAGACAGATAGACAAATAGATAAAAGATTGTTAAACAAATTGATTGATAGAATGATTGACATATTCATAGATAGATAGATTGATTGATTGATATATAGACACATAGAAAGACAAATAGATAGACAAATAAAAACACACATAGAAAGATAGATTTTTATATAGATAGATAGACATACAGATATATAGATAGATATATCAAGAGATAGATAGACAGATAGATAGATAAAAATATAGTCTCATAGATTCATTTATTGATAGATTTATAGATAGACAAATAGATAGATAGATTAAAAGATAGGTAGATAGAAAGATAGATTGATAGATTAATAGACTAATAAATAGACAGATAAATATATTGATTATTGACTAATAGATAGACAAATAAATATAGAGTTAGATAGACAAATAGATAGATAGTTTGATAGAAAGATAAATAGATAAATAGATAGATATCAGATAGATAGAGAGAGAGAAATAGATAGATATAAACACATAAAGATAGATAGAGAGTTAGACAAATAGATAGAAAGACGTATATATAAACACACAGATAGTTAGTTGGTTAGAAATATAGATAGACATACAGATATAAAGATTGATATTCAAAAATATAGATAGATAGATATAGATATAGATAAACATATAGATATATTGGCAGATAGATAGATAGACAAATTAATGGATATAATGATATACAGATTGATAAATAGATTTAAGACAAATTGATAGATAAATAGATAGATAGACAAATAGATAGATAGATAGATAGACAACTAGATAGGTAGATAGATAGATAGACAAATAGAAACACAGATATATGGATAGATTTTTAGATAGATAGATAAGTAAATATATCGACAGATAGAGAAAGATAGATAAACAAGTAGATAGATAGACATATAAGTAAATAAATAGATAGATAGACAGAAAAATAGATAGACAAATACATAGAAAAATAAATAGAATGATTGATAAAAATAAGATAAACAAATTGATATATATATATATATATATATAGTTAGATAAAAATATAGATAGATTGATTGATTGAAAGATATATAAATTGATAGATAAACAAATAGAGAGATAGATAGATAACTTTATAAATAGATATAGATAAATATATATATAGATTGATAGATAGACAAATAAAGAAATAGATAGATAGACGAATAAAAATACATTTAGAAAGATATATAGTCTGAGAGACAAAAGGATAAATAAATAGATAGATAGACAGTCAGACATATAGATAGGCAAACAAATAGACTGATAGAAATAAAGATAGATAGATTATATGATAGATATATTGATAGATAGATAAAAAAAATTAATAGAGAGAGATAAAAATTGATAGATAGATAGATTGACTAATTTTTATATAGATTTATAGATAGTTGATATAAATATAGATAGACCCTTTGATAGACTGATAGATAGACAGATTGATAAAAAGATTGATAGTCAGATTGATAGATATATTTATAGATAGATAAATAGAAAAATTGCTAGATTGATAGATAGACAGATAGATAAATAGATTGATAAATATATATAAATAGATAGATTGATTGATAAAAAGATAGATAGATAAATAGATAGACAAATAGATAGTTAGATAATTAAATAGGTAGATAGACTAATAGATAGACAAAAGATAGATAAAGAGATAGACATATATATAGACAGTTAGATAAAAAGTTAGATATATCGATATATAGATATATAGATAGATAGACAGACAAACAGATAGATAAATAGATATATATATATATATATATAAATAGACAAATAGATAGATAGACATATAGATAGATAGTCACATAGATAGAAAGAGAGATAGACATATAGATAGATAGAAAGATGGATAAAGATATAGTCAGATAGATAGACAGACAGATTGATAGATAGATCGTTATATAGACAACTATAGAGATAGATAGATAGTTAGATTGATAGACATATAGATAGACAGATAGATACACAGATAGATACACATATAGATAGATATATAGATAGAGAGATAGATAGACAGAAGATATATAAATATATATGCAAATAGATAGATAGAAAGATAAATAGATAGATAGATAGACAGAAGATATATAGATATATATACAAATAGATAGATAGAAAGATAAATAGATAGATATATAGATAGACAGATAGATTTATAGATATATAGACAATTTTATAGACCGAATGAAAATTAATTAAGAGATTGATAGAGAGAGTGATAGAAAGATTGATAATCATATTGATAGACAGATTCATAGACAAATAAATACATAGATAAATAGATTAGTAGATAAATAGGTAGATAGATTGGTATAAAAATAAATAAATAGATATATATACAGATAGATAGATAGATAAATAGATAGATAAAAAATTAGTTAGACATAAAGATATATTTATTGATAGATAGATATATAGTAATATATATAGACATATTTATTGATAGATAATTAGATAGAGAAATAAATTGACAGATAGAACTATAAATAGATAGACATATACATAAACACATAAAAAGATAGAATGATCAATTGCTAGACATATAGATAGACATATAGAAAGAAAGAAAGAATGATTAATTAATTGATAGATTGAATGATTTTTAGATAGATAGATAAACATATAGATAGATAGATAGACATGATATATAGATTGATAGATAGACCGATATATAGATTGATAGATTGATTGATATATATAGATAAAAGATAAATATATTAATACATATATGGATAAATAAATAGATAGATAGACAAAATGATAGATTAATTGATAAAAAGATTGAAAGTCAGATTGATAGAAAGATTAATAGACAAATTTATAACTAGATTGTAGAAAGTTTGTTAGATAGATTTATTGACATATAGATAGACATATTGATAGACTGGTAGGTAGATATATAGCTAGAAAGATAGATAGACAATTATATAAATAAATATATCGACATATTATTAGACAACAAATCTGAAGTGGGCTCAATATTAAAGAGTTTCAGATTCAAGTGGATTCAAAGCTTCTTGTTGACCTAGCAAATAAAGAGTTAAATATATGGTATATGAAGATTATATAGAGGCTATAATAAAATATATGGAAGAAGGGAATGCAGCCATTCAACATATATATAGAGAGGCAAATACCTTAGTGGAATGTTAGCCAAGGAGGGAGAGTCTATAAGACAATAGGTTTTTAGTAAAAGCGATCTTCCAGAAAAATTCAAAGGCCTGACAAGGCTGGATGAACTGGGATTTCCGTACGTCAGGATTTGCAGAGACTAGTCTTTTGATTAAACATTTAATAGTGTTGCATAATCTTTGATGCATGCTTCTTGGGATTTTTGTGCTTTTTTTATAGGGTGTGGGGCTGGCATAGGAGAAGGAATGATGTCAGTTGGTAGTTATTTTTTCTATTTTTAGTAATATAAATGTTTTAGTTCGGTTTGAATTTGTAATTCAAGCTTGTTGTATAAAAAGGGAGGCCGGGATAGATATTAGAAGCATGAATATAGATTTTCTGCATCTTAGACTATTATTTAAATATATATAAGCATTATGCATTTGGTTTGGCTTGTTTTTGGCAGGTTTTTTCAGATGTTTTCAGGCTGGTAAGGTTTCTGTGAGTTAATGTTATTTCTAGGATTGGCTTGTAACTGATTTGTTGTTGTAGAAATAGGGAAGTGGAAACGTTCTGCTTTGGACTGGTAAGGTTTCTGTGAGTTAATGTTTTCTTGTCTGCTCATACTAAATAGGTAAGGTATTGATAGAAATAAGGGGTTGATAATTCAAGGATAAACTATAAAGCATCTATTTTGTGCAAGTGGCTGATGAGTTTATAATTATGGGTCAACGTATGTTAAAGCATACCTGCTGTAGTTTATTTGTAAGTAGCCTACTAGGTGTTTCCATAAATGTCGGTGTAGGTTCAGAGTCTATTGTTTTTGAGTGTCAGTCTGTGTCTGTCTGGTGGTTCTGTTTTCTTTCTTTTCTGGAATAGAACAAGATTTACTCCGTGGAAGGAGCATGGACAAAGGGATAGAGGAAGTATCTCAAAAATGGAAAAAAAGATGAGGGCGGAAGTAAAGCTTAGAAAGAATCAAGTTTTAGCTGCTAAAGAATGGCTTAAATCCATTGGTCCAGCATGAAAGTGTTTTTTCAATATCCAGCTATTAGAAGGAAATTGAGATTACACATTATTGCAAGCTTAAGATAGCCTATGCCTTTTTTGTTTTTTATTTTTGCAAAGTGGGGGTAAAAGGGGGAAAGTGTAGTATTAGCTTGTAAAAATGGTATTCTTCCGCCAAAAGAGAGGATTATAATAATAAAAACCAAACATTATATATATATATATATTATTAGACCGATAGATAGATAGATATCGAAATAAACATATAGATAAACTGATAGATAGACGGGTAAATAAATAGATAGATAGATAGACAATTAAATAGATAGTTAGATAAATAGGTAGATAGATTGGTAGACAAATAGATAAATAGATAGATATAAAGATAGATAGATATACAGATAGATAGATAGATAAATATATAGATAGATAGACAGATAGATAGATAGACAGAAAGATATTGATAGATAGATGGATATATTAAATATTGACATACATATTTATTGATAGATAGTTAGATAAATAAATAAATTAACTGATATAAAGATAGAAAGATCAATTGATAGACAGTTAGATAGACACATTGAAAGATAGTTAGATAGATAGATTAATATATAAATAGATTGATTTTTAGATAGACAAACAAACAGACAGACAGATTGATTGATTGACCAATAGATAGACTAATATATAGATTGATAGATAAATTGATATAAATATTGATAGATAAATTAATATATATATATAGATAGATAAACATAATGATTGATTGATTGCTAGATTGAAAAAAAGATTGATAATCAGATAGATAGATAGATTTATAGACAAATTTATAGACAATATGATATAAAGTTTCATAGAGAGATTGATTGACATATAGATAGACATATTGATAAACTGATAGGGATAGAAATAGATAGACTGATAGATTGACAATTATATAGACAGATATATTGACATTTTATTAGGCAAATAAATAGACAGACAGACAGATAGATAAACAGATAGATAGATAGGTAAATAGATAGATTGATAGATAGATACAAATAAAGTAAGTAGTTAGATATATAAATAGATAGATAGATAGATAGACATATAGCTAGACATATATATATAGATAAAGAAATTTAATAGATAGATAGATGGATGGATAGATAGATAGATTGAATGATAGATAGAAATATAGATAGATAGACAGATAGATGACCGATAAAGAAACAAATAGATCGATAGATTATTAGATAGATCAATTGACAGACATACAGAAAGATAGATAGATAGATAGACAAATAGATAGATTGATAGATAGATTGATATATAGATAGATTGATATATAGATAGATAGATTGATAGAGAGATAAATAGGTAGGCAGATAGATAATCAGATATTTAGACAGATAGATACACAGATAAATAGATAGAAATATAATTAGATAAATATATAGATACATAGATAGATAGATAGACAGATAGATAGATAGATTGATTGATAAATAAATAAATAGATATATAGATAGATAGACAGATAGATATACAGTTAGATTGATAGATAGATAAATAAACATAAATATAGATAGATAAATATATAGAAAGATAGATAAATACAAAGATAGATAGATAGACATAGAGATAGATAGATACATACATAGAAAGATAGCTAGATAGATTGTTAATTAGATAGACAGACAGATAGATAGAAAATAAAAAGATAGAAAGATTGTTATAAAATATATAGACATGTAGATATATAGATATATAGATATATAGACAGATAGTTAAACATATAGATAGACATATAGATTGATTGATAGATAGACAGATAGATAGATAGAAAGATAGAAAGGAAGAAAGATAGATAGATAAATAGATTGACATATATATATTGATATATAGATAGATAGTTAGATTTATAAATAGATAGATTGATCGATTGATAGATATATATATATATATATATATATATATATATATATAGATAGATAAATAAATAGACAAATAGATAGATATATAGATACACAAGTAGATAATTAGATAGAATGGTAGACATAGATGGACATAAAAAGAGACAAAATTCCGTCACTAAGTGCAGCCATAGATCCTAATTTTCCATCACTATTTTTGCGAAAATTTTTAATTTTTCGTCGCTAAAATAAAGATGGATTTAAATTTTCATCGCTATTTTAGCAATGTTTTACAATAAACCTTCACTAAAATAGCCAAAGAAATTTGCAATCCATCGCTAAAATAACGATGGAAAATCAAAATCTCGTCGCTAAACTTAGTTATGGAATTCAATTTTTCATCGCTATTATAGCAATGGATTATTGCATTCCATCGCTAATTTATTTTCTTGTAAACTTTTTGAGTCATTTTAGCTACAGAATATTCCATTGCTAAAATTTAATATCCATCACTAAAATACCTTTTTATTTAAAAAATTTTTTATATTAATTAAAAAATTACTGCAATATATTTAATTTTAAATAATTAGAAACTATAATAATATAAAACACACATTCTTTGGAAAAATAAATATTAATTTAGTTCATTGTTCAAAATAAAAGCAATACAAATAACTTACATTAATTATGTTGCAACAATTTTAAAAACTCTTAACACAATAACTAGTTCATATCATTATCTTATAAAAAAACTAGCTCATAATCTAAAAATCATGATCACAACCTACACTACAAGAAAAATCCCATATAGCTAGGGACAATTCCCTAGCTAAATGGGCATTTTCCGTCGCTAAATGAAATATAATGATGGATTACCGATTGATCGGTTCCCTATCTAAAGTGCTTCTTACTAAAATATAGCGAAAAATAGTGTCCCTAGCTAAAAAGTTAGCGACGGAAAAATCTCTTGCTAAAAAACACAAATTCTCTACCTAAATTAGCAAGATAAATGAGATTTTCTGTCGCCAAGCGAAAATAAAGATAGATGATTCCCTAGATAAAATGTTGTCAATAAATTTTAGTGATGGATATAATCCTTAGCTAAATAAAATTAGCGATCAAAAACCCGTCGCTAATTTTAATATTTCCCTAGCTAATTTAGCAAGGGATTTTTTCCTAGATAGTGTAATTTCAAAATTAATTTCAGAATTTAAATTATTTTAAAATTTTTTAATAAAAGAATTTAATATTGTTATATCAAATTGAATAAAAATTGAAACTATAAATAATTTATAATAAAAAAAATAAAATCATTTAATATCTTATTCTAATTTAATATTTTACACAATTGAAACAAAATAATAATAAAATTTTATTTCATCTTATTCATCAATGTATCTACTGACAGTGCATAAAGTATAATATATCCATTCATTGACGTTGCTTTCTTTCCCTCTGCTCCTCTGATCATCATTTTTCTACTGTGACAAAGTTTTCCGAGTCATGGCACGTAATGTCTAGTGAAAAATCCCATCACTTATAGAAGCTTTGTATGTGGAATAATGCGGTATCATATCAGTAAGAAATTTAAACCACACAGTCGAATTTAAAAAAAAGTTATGTTTTGATACATATATAATATTGTATTATATATGTAAATATATACTAGCATTTCACTCGTACATATATTACTACAGTATATGTATATAAAAATAGCAATATTATGTGTACATATAAACTGAGTACAAATATACTCAGTATATATGTATATAAAATACTGTAGTATTATATGTATGTATGTACTGACATTCTTCGTACGTATATACCTCATTTGGTACTGTTGCTGCTACTCCCACTGCCACTCTTACCGTTGCTACCGTTGCCACTGTCACTGCCAATACCATTGCTGCTTTCGCCACAGTCGTGGCTGCCGTAGCTGTCTTTACTGCCCTGGCTGTCGCCCCACACTGCTACCCTCACTGTCGGTGCTGCTGCTGAATGCCACAGCTATCACTTCCACCGCTGTTACCGCCACCACAGCTGCTATCACTGTCGCCGCTACTTCCGTTGCCGCCTCTGCCATTACTTCCATTGCTTTCAGTGGTGCCACTGCTTCCGGTGGTGCCGCTGCTTCTGGTGTAGCAGCTGCTACTGCCGATACTAACGGCGTAGCAGCTGCTATTGCCGCTGCCAACACTACTTCCGAAGAAGCCAGTGTCACTGCCTTCGATGCCATCACTCCTGCCGCTACCGCTCCCGCCACTGCTACCGCCACTATAGCCCCCGCTGCCACCGCCACCACCACTGGAGCCGCTGCCGCTTCAGCTAATGCCACTGTCATCACTGACGATGCTGTCGCTGCTACTACTACTAATAATAGGCTTTTACATACCTATAATAGGCTAAAACTCTATCCAAAAAATTTGGAGACACAAATATTTTTACCGATATATAAAAATAGTTATTATAGATATGAACAAACACAAATTAAAGTTGATTGTCATACAGCTTAAACTATAATTTAATTAATTAATTTAATATTTATATATATATAATTTAATAAAAAATAGAAACTATAAATAAAAAGTTTAAATTAAACAAAAAAAATTCATTGAATAACTTATTCTAATACAATATTTTATATACCTAAAAAAATAATAAAAATTATATTACATCTTAGTAATCAATGTATTTATCGACTATGCATAAAGTATAATTTATCAATGCATTGATATTGCTTTCTCCCACTCTGTTCCTTTGATCACCAACTTTCCGTTGTGAAAAAACTGTCCAAGTCACGGTGCTTCATGTCTGTTAAAAAATCCGTTCACTTATATAAGCTTCATATGGGAAACCATGTGGTACGACATCTGTAAGAATTTTAAACAACTAAATCAAATCAAAATAAATTAAAAAAAATATGTTTTGATAAATATATATTACTGCGGCAAAAATGTACATATATACTAGCATTTCACTCGTACATATATTATTACAGTATTTGTACATATAAATTATAGTATTATGTGCACATATATATCGAGTACAGATATACTCAGTATATATGTACATAAAATACTACAGAATTATAGGTACGTATATACTGACTATATACATACGTATATTCTACATTTGTTGTCGTTCCTACTACTCCCACTGCCACTGCTGCCCTTGCTTCCCCTACCTCTCACTGCCGCCCCTGCCGCTACCACTGGTGCTGCCACTGCTGCCCCCATCACCGCTACCACTTCTACTGCCACCTCCACCGCCACCGGTGCCATTGCTACCACTGCTGCCCCCCCCGCCGCCGCTACCACTGCTGCCTCCGCCGCCGCCGCTACCACTGATGTCGCCGCTTTCTCTGCTGCCTCCACTGTAGCGGTGTCACTGCTGCCACAGCTGCAACATCTGCCACCGCTCTCGCTACAGCCACTACCACCACAGTCGATGCCGCCACTACTGATTGCTTTCTCTCCCTTTGCTCATCCGATCACCAACTTTCAGCTACGTAAATGCTGCCCAAGTCACGGTGTATCATGTTTGTTAAAATATGTCTTCACTTATACAAGCTTTAAATGGGAAACAATGCAGTACCATATATGTACGAAATTTAAACCACCAAATCAAATCAAATTAAATAAAAAAATCTATATTTTGATAAATATATATTCTGCAGTAAATATGTACATATATACTAACATTTCACTCGTACATATATTATTGTAGTATATGTACATATAAACTATATTATTTTGCATACATATATACTGAGTACAAATATATACTCAGTATATATGTACATAAAATATTGTAGTATTCTATGTATGTATATAGTGACTATATACGTATGTATATACCACATTTGTGTCGTTACTACTGCTCCCTCTACCACTGCCACTCCTGCCGCTACTGTCACTGCCGTTGGCACTGCCACTGTCGTTGTCACTGCTGCTGCCACTGCCACTGTCGTTGTCACTGCCGCTACCTCTACCACTGCCATTGTCGATGCCACTGCCATTATCGTTGATGCCGGTGTTGTTGTTGCCACCCCCCCCAGGCATCACCATTTCCGTGGCTGCCGTTGATGTCGGTGCTATCGATGCTACCACTATTGCCACTACTATTACTTCTGTCGCTGCTACCGCTGATGCCACAGCTGCCGCTGCTGCACCACCACCACTGCCGCTACAGCCGCCACCACCGCTACAGCCACCACTGCCGCCTCCACCTCTAAGCCGTTACCACCATCGCTGCCGCCACTCCCACAATTGCTACCATTACTACCGCCACTGCCGCTAATGGTGACCCTGCCACTGCTATCGGTGTTGCCGGTGATGCCGGTGATGCCGCTGCTGCCGGTGTTGTGGGTGATGCCGCTACTACAGCCCCTATCGTCGAAGCTGCTGCTGCCATTGCTGCAGCCACTGCCGCTTCCGCCGCTTCCGCCGCCACCGTTGCCACTTCTGCTAGCGCCAATGTTGTCACTGTCATCGCTGCCACTACTGAAAATAGGCTTTTACATACCTATAATATGTTAAAACTCTACCCAAAAAATTTAGAGACACAAAAACATATTCACAAATATATAAAAATAAATATTATAGACATGAACAAACACAAATTAAAGTTAATTATCATACAGCTTCACCAAAAATCCAAAAGATGTCCAGCAATTATGTTTAGAGATAAAGATAGTACAAAAATAAAATGTTTTTAGAATAATAAAGATTATATAAGCTAGACCTTTTTTTGATAAAGCTGAAATCGATAATATGGGACCCATGCATTGGAAGGAACGTGGTAAAGTCTGGATGCTTTAAATCAAGATTTTTTATTTTGTCTCACATAATGTGTCCTGTAAAGATTCATAATTTGGTTAATCAAAAAAGTAATGAACAAAACCAGAAAAAAAAATTGAAACCTGCAAAAAAATATCATAATTATATGCTACACATAGACAAAAATAAATATTAGTTTAAAAATAATTCTCATACTCAATCATCCTCATAATTTGTAGGGAATGCTAGCCTCTCCTGTGAGGATTCACAGCTGGATCTCGGAATGTTATATGTTGCGCCAACGCCGCTAACAGTGACTCCAAATAGGACATCTCCTGTTGCATTACATTTTTAATTTCTTGCATTTCTTCCATCAAATTAGTTATCTGCTCATCCTTCTTTTTCATTTTGGTCACCATATCTACAATATGTTCATTTGTTTCCAATGCTTGTTATTCGACTGCCTCATCCACCATTGCTAAGACAGATGAATTAGAAGTATGACTCCTACAAAAAAATGTCACTCCCTTAGAGCTGATTCTGTACACTCGCTGCTTCTTTCGACCTCTTATTGTCTCCAAATAAATAAAATCATAGTCAATTGGTTGAAGGTCCATAGAACCCTCAACTTGTTGATTAGCACCTCTCACACATTCCTCCTTTAGGTCCTGAGATAAAATAGAAAAAAAAAACTATTCTAGATTTACAAAAAATAAAATAAATATTTTGCATTTAAAATAATTTTCATAATGTACTATAGTTTTATAAAATCTAATTAATATAACAATTTCATACAGCAATCATCTAAGACTTGTTGTCAACATACTGACCATCCACTTTCTTCACATGCATCTTCGTAAATATCTCATAAAAATTTAGATCTCGACCCAATTCTCCAGCCTAGAATATCTTTTTATTAAGTGATAAAAAAACAAATGATAAAAAAATTTAACAAAATTAATAAAACCATGTCAATATTTTATTTATTGGACTATTAGGACAAACACAAAATATAGAAATGTTTAGAATTTTAAATTTGTACCAAATCTCGAGAGTGCTCAATGCTCAACTTTGAGCCTCCAATGTGTCGACAGATTTCTGTACCTAGTCAAGCTACCTCACTTCTTCAATTTTTGCTAGCAATATCTGATTTTTTCTTCACATCTGGATCCTCCCAATAATTAAGCCACTCGGGGCAATCTTCCTCGGATATAAAATTAGACATTTCTTTCATTTTATTTAATTTATGGACAAAATCAGAATACCATTGAGCAGATTTGATCTTCCATAATGACTTTATCTTTCCATCAAAATTGGGTGCCCATGTGCACTGAATCTATAAATAGAAAAATAACAAAAAAAATTATATTAACAACAAAAATATTATTATTTACTATTTGAATAATAACCAACATAAAAGTTAAGTAATTAGATAATTATTTTTCAATTCTTTTGTTTAGTTATTTTTACCTAAAAGTCATTAAAATATGATTGTTTTTTCGATTCAGAAACTTTCTTCCAGGAGAAAGCTTTAGAATCAGCCATTTTCTTGAAAGCCTTTGTAATTATAGTCGAACACTTATGAGATGGAATAAAACTATACAAATAAATAAATAACATTGAAAACAAGCAAATCATAAATATATAAAAAAAACCACTGACAATAATATCAAACTTTCTTTTTCAAGTCATTTTTACATATTTCTTTTACCTCTCATCCACAATCTCAATTTATAGGTTTACACTGATTGTAGAGGAAGGCACAACATTTATGATGTTGTTGGTATTGTAAATGAGGGAACAATCGGTGTAAAATGTGGTGTAGAAGTTAGAGATGGATCAAAAGTTTGTGTATGAAGCACAATGGATGGTGGGCTTACATCTGATAAAGATAATAGTAGAGGTCTCAATGTTGGTGATGGTGATAGAAATAGAGATGGTTATTGTGATGTTGAAGTCTGGATATGGTGGCTATGAGATGGTACTGATTCTGCAACATGATGTAACATACTAGATGAATTTGGTTCATTTCTGTGTCCACGCACACCTACACCATGGCCACGTCCTTTAGGCACCATCTACTATACAAAATAAAACATAGAACAAAAAATAGGGATATAATGAACAAGCATGCATTTTCGAATAAAACACACCGATATATTTCAATAAAATATAAAAAGTCTTTGATAGTTTAAATTTATAATAAAATTATAACAATTTGATTATTGGCATCACTATCATCCTCTACTGGATCTTCTGGTATTTTATCTGATTTCGATAGAAGTTCAAACTCATCTTCAGATAGAAATTGATCATCTTCAATTTCTATTGTGCCACCATTTGAATCACATAATTTTTTTGGATCTTCATCGACATTGATAAGCTCAAAATTATTTATGTCATCTTCTTGGAATGCCAGTGCAATTTCTAAGTATGCACTTCTTTTTTGCGATGTTGGTAACTCAAATTTTGATCGAGCTTTGATTTTGCTAATCACCCACCAATCTTTCTTAACACGAGATAAACTCGGATATGTACAATAATATACATGAGTAGCTTGAACTGCCATAATAAATGGCTCTTATTGATTATATTTGTGTTTATGGTTAATATCCACTAGTTTATAATCCGAATAAATCTTTGAGCCCACATTTCGTGTAGGATCAAACCACTCACATTTAAATAATACAATCATGTTATTTTTAACTCCAAAATACTCCAACTCAATAACTTCTTTGAGTTGACCATAATAATCAATCTTACCTGCACTATAACATGAGCCTTTAATGCATACACCACTATTCATTATTATTTTAGAAGAACCATGCCCGATTGTGAGAAACTTATATCCATTAACAAAATACTCAGGATAGGCTGTCACATATCTAAATGGTCCTTTACTTAGATTCTGAATGAAAATATTTGAATCTCCATTTAATGTTCAATTGCCTGTGACATAAATTAATAAAATGATATTAACAAATAAAAGATACTAATAAATTAAATAATTCAAAAATAAAAAACTTAATTATACTCACATAATTTTTTAACCAATTCACAAATTTAGTTTCTAGCATATAATCGACATCATTACTGGAAATTACTGGATGCCTATATTTTAATTGCTCAACATAAATACTGTACAAATATAAAATGAGATAAAAAAATATACATCAATTTTTAATAATTTTTATTAAAGATAAAATTAAAATATGATTAAACCTGCAACCATTTTGGGTATACATACTCAATATATGGTAAAACCTCCTCACAATTAAGTAAAACATAGCTCTGGGTTACTTTGTACTCTTCATCTGTCATACATCTTTTCATTGCTCTTCCAAATGCTTTTCGAAGGTGCTTGAAGATAGATAGTTTGTCCATAGAATCATCTTCTACCATCACATGACGTTCATAATTCCGTGACACATTTCTATTCCTTTTATTGACATGATCTCAAACTAATAAGAACAAAATGATGTTGCTTATTCTACTAAATATGCATAGCAAATTGAACCTTTAACTTTTACCTTGTTTCTAATATTCAATATAAATTTATGAAGATACCTACATCCATAATGTTAGGTTTCAATTATATTAAATTACAATAATACTTAATGTACTGAATAATAAAACACATCAAATTATATGTATTTACCTCTCAAAAAGATACATCCACCTGCATTTTACGGGCCCTGCAATCCATATTCATATGCCAAATGGACCGGAAAATGTTCCACGAGTCAAAAAAAACTCAGTGGGAATATCCTTTCAAGCTTACAAATAATAAGTGGAATGTCATTCTCCAGCCTCACCATGTCATCTATTTTGATTGTGGTTGCAGTTAGCTATTTGAAAAACAAACTAAGTTCTATAAGGACCTTCCAAACACTTAGTGGAAGTAATTCATGGAATGAAATTGGTATTAATCTCTACATAAATATATGGTAGGCATGACTTTTCATTCCAAATAACTTAAGATTCTTCATATCCTCGCATCTACCCATATTTGACACATATCCATCATAGAATTTCAAATTTTTAACCCATTCACACAATATCTGTCTTGCCTTCTTATCAAGTGTGTAGCAAGCTTTAGGGAATTTTTCTATTTCCTCATTCAATTTCAATTCAAGATACCGACAGTAATCATTCAGCTCTTGTCTTGATTTTAAAGTGTCTTTTGTTTGTGCGTCTACATTAAGGACAATGTTGAAAACATTGTCAAAAATATTTTTTTCAATATGCATTACATCTAAGTTATGATGAATTAAATTGGACTTCCAATAGGACACATCCCAAAATATACTATGTTTCCTCTAGCCAAACAACTTTTTTTTGGTCCATTACTTCTAGTAGCCTCCTTTTCAGTTACCTTCTTCAAACCCAAACTTTGAATCTCTGTCATAATATCATCTCCTGAACAAACTACTAGTGCAACTATCATTATGATTTTATTTTTTATGAAATATAGTTCTATTTCTTTGAAATGGATGATTAGTAGGTAGAAACTTACGATGGTTATCACACCATGATTGTTTACCACTAAATTTGAGGGCAAATACATGTATAAATATAGTTAAACTTTATTTATACATGTAGGTATATATATTTATTTATATAATTTTATATAAATATACCTATAGTTATGTTTAGGTATATAAATAGTAAAATACATTTTTGAATACTAATATATACAAATGTATATTAAATATAAGTTGTAAATTATATATTTAAATATAGTTATGTATAATAAGATACAATTATTTAAAGTTATATGTTATTATACATATAGTATCTATACCTATAAATATTTTTATATAGTTAAACATATAGTTATATATAGATATATTCAATACAAATAGTTATACATAAATATATAAAGTTATAAATAAATATGTAGATTTACATATATATATACATACTTACAAATATAGTTATATTTAATTAATATAGTGTTATAAAGTTATACAATTATTTATATATAATTATACAAATATTTATATATAGTCATACAACTTCAACAGATAACTAAAATATGACCAGCAATGATGTTTAGAGAGAGAGAGAGAGAGAAGATATACTTTATTTCTACCATTTTCCACATGAGCATGAAGCTACTTTGAATGGCCATTTACTACTGCTACTATAGCGATGAGATGTTCAGATTATTATTACCATGCTATTTGTTTTTAAAAATATTATTCTTGACAGTAATTATGTACAAAAAAGTTTGGCTCATATATTTTATACTATCTTAGCTTGAGTATCCATGACACATTGCTATATGTTGATCTTATTATATGAGTATGAAATCATTATTTTAATATTACTAAACTTGATTCAACAAGTCCACTCATCACTAACACAAAAAAGATCACAAGGAATCACACACTACGAGACATCTATTCAATGAATATTGAAATTATTAGAAATAAAAGTGTTTTATTTCAAGAAACATAAATATGAAGTTATTATGTTTGAGATAATTTTGAGATAAAATTTAATTAAAAAAATGTTAGATACATGGAAAATATAAATCTTTATACACACACACACACACACACACACACACATACACCATGATAATCTTTGTTAAAGATAAGTGCAACCATAAGAATATAAATTAATCATGTAAAAAAATGACAATAATGTCTATGAAAAAATTAATAAGAATAATTATTTTTATTTCATATGTTGACTTACAAGGTTATAACATGCTTACTTGCATGAATATCATGTTTTAGCATGTATGATTTCCATGTCTTGGCTTACATGAGTGATAAGTATTGATTATGTGCTTACTATGTGTTCTCGTGATTTAATGACAAGTTCTTGAAAGTGTGTTTGTTATATAATGATGTGTATACCTGCCAAGGATTGACTCGACATGTGAAAGCTATGTGTTGGCTTACTAAATGTTGCATCAAAAATTAAAATACTTGGAATCTTGCCTATAAATAAATGTGATTTAGGGTTCCTAGCACACAACACCACATATCATGAGAACATTTCAAAGTGAATTGAGAAACTTTTGTTCAATTATTTTCAATTACATGTGTGAATATTATTGAGTTTTCTAGAAGTTGGTAGAATAGTTCAAACTGGTTCAATCGGGTATAATCAGTTTAATTTAATTTGACATGCTAAACTATTATTTTATTTATTTTATTTTAATTTAATTTATTTTATTTTATTTTTGAATTTAATCATTACTCATTTTTGAATATTTTTTGTAGATATCAAGTTTGCATACCTAAGTATGTATACTAGTTATGTATAAGATACACATGCATATTCATGTATACTATTTTTGTAGATATTAAGTCGGCATACCTAAGTATGTATACTAGTTATGTATAAAATACACATGCATATTGATGTATACTATTTTTTTAGATATCAAGTCGGAAAACCTAAGTATATATACTATTTATATATTGTTTTTGTATACGGTCACCATCAAAAACCACACAATGACAATGCATTATATCACAAATACATGAAGCATGTATACGAATAAGTTTACATACGAAATCCAAGCCTACCATGGTGATTAAAAAAGAAATTAGGAAACAAAAAAATAGAATAAAAATGCTTACTCTTCCATTAAGCAATCCAAGATAATCAATGACGAATAAATGTATAAACATACCTCAAATCAATACCAAATTAAAACTTAAACCTTGAATTAATTTTAGTTGAATCGGCATCGAGAGAGATTTTAGAATGCAGAGGAATTTGGTTCTTTTAGAGATACGTCAAGTCAAGAGAGAGAATGTATATTTTAGTAAAATATTTATATTTTTAATTCTTAAAACATTAAATAAACAATATATATATATATATATATAATACAAAATTACTCATTAATTTTATTTACTATCAGAATTTTTTCAACAAAATTAATGTGCATGTAGCAAGGTAAAAATAAAAAACAAATACCTTAAAATTGTTTATTATAATACTAATTAAATAATAAATATATAAATAATAATAATAAAAATCTTTTGCCTTAAAAAAATATCAAATAGGAAAAAAATTAACAAACTTCATATAATAAGACATAAATGAAAAGATAATTTGTCTTCTAGCCACTCACCTAAAAGTAATAAAATACTCTTAATGTTAAAAATTATATAAAAATTTATATTTTATGTTTATAAATTTTTAAGAATTCATATTAATTTTTACAAAGATAATATTAAATAATTATAAACGCATAAAATTTCATATTATTTGATATCATTTATAATTTTTAAAATTCAAAAGATTACTTAAAGTGAGAAGATAAATAAAAAAAGTAATATTTATTATTTTAATAAAAATGTAATGTTAAAAGCTAATTGTAAAAATATTACTTAATTGTTTAATTTTTATAAATTTTATTAGGATTAAACATCTATGTATTTATTTATAATTATTATTTTATTTTCTTTTAACTTTATTGAAAAAAATTATATTTTTATTATATTTCAAGATTTTTAAAATTTGTATTATTTATTTTTTTAAATGTTTTCTATAATCATAAAATTTTTTAAATATTTATAATAATATTAATATTTACTAGTTTATTCGTCAATTCAGATATTTTTGAAAATATTTTCTATATTATCTTACAATGAATTAATTTACATTTAGAGTAATACAAATTTTAATGTATGTTAATTCAATTTTTAAAATATCGAAAAAAAATTTTATACTAATTGAATTAATTATTTAATGTTACTATAATTTAAATTATTTAGTTTCTTAATTAAAAATTTTAGAAAAATTTTTTGTATAATTTTTTAAAAAACTATTACATCATAAAAATAGTTATTTTAGTCCTTATTAATATTATCTTTTTTTGTATTTTTATATATTTTAAATTAATTATTTATAATATAATTTTTTATGATCTTACTACGAGAATGTGTGTTTCAAGGATTGCTCATCTATAGACCAATAACATACATTTAATAAACAGTTAAATAAAATATTAAAAACAATAATAAATAAACAAAATTATATAATTAAATATTGCCTGGGGAAATAGCACCGATAAATCCGTAGCTGAATTATAAATTTTATAAGCTAGAGAAAATTCATTATTATAATACGGATTTTATTAGCTCGAGAAAATCCGTCGCTAAATCTGTCACTAAATTACAAATTTTATTAGCTAGAAAAAGTCCGTCACAAAATTAAGGATTTATTTTCTATGGAAATTCCATCACAAAATTCATCACTAATATATGTATTTTATTAGCTAGGGATATTTACTCGCTAAATCCGTAGATAAAATATGGATTTTATTAGCTAGGTAAAATTCATTGCTAAATTCGTAGCTAAATCAAGGATTTTATTAGCAGGTGAAAATCCGTCGCTAAATTCGTCGCTTAATCAAGGATTTTATTAGAAAAAAAAATATGTCGCTAAATCTAGGATTTTATTAGCAAGGGAACATTCGTCACTAATTCAAAGTTTTTATTAGCAAGAGAAAATCCATCTCTAAATCCATCGCTAAATCAAGGATTTTATTAGCAAGAGATATTCCATCGCAAAATTCGTCGATAAATCAAGGATTTTATTAGCAAAAAAAATTTCGTCGCTAAATCCATCGCTAAATCAAGGATTTTATTAGTAAGAAAAATTCTATAGCTAAATCAAGGATTTTATTAGTAAGGAAAATTCTATCGCTAAATCGGTCGCTAAATCAAGAATTTTATTGGCAAGAGATATTCCGTCGCAAAATTCGTCACTAAAAATTCCCGCTTTCCTAGAGAGGAAGGTATGAAAATTTTCCGTTGCTAATCCATTGCTAAATCCGTCACTAAAATCCTCATTTTTCTTTAGCTTAATTTATGAAAATTTTTCATTGCTATTTCATCGCTAAATCCCCCACTTTTCTTTAGTAGAATTTTCAAAAAATTTTCTCTCGCTAATCAGTTGCTATTTTTTTTTTTCATAAAAAAAATCATCAATCCCTTGCTATTCCCTAGCTAATCCCTTGCAATTTAGCCAGGGATTGATCTCTAGCTAAAATTCCCTAACTAAATTGATATTTTCATGTAGTGCTAGAGATGGTTTTGGGGGTGTAGAAGCTAGATTGGTAGGATCTGGATGCTGGGCATTGGATTGAGATTGTGCGTTAAACATACATTCAAACAACTCCATCTTTTGTTGAAATTTTTGTTCTAATTACTCTTTATACGATCTCACTTTTTCATTAATTTTCAGTTGAAGTTCTTGGACCTCTACTCTCACCCTCTGCACAACCACTTCATTCACACATTTTTTGAAATGTTCATTAGATGTAAAACCATAGCGTGAAGTGCTAGAGGAACTACTGAAAGTCTCAGGGTAAAATGCAGACACTTGAGAGCCAAGGCCATACACTTGCCTTTTTTTTACCTCCAACTGCTTGTAGATATAACTAAACCTCCACATGCTCCATTGAATCCTCCTCAATCTTAGAAGCAAAGGCAACCATGGTTTCCACAACATCCTATATTTAATTCATTATAAAATTAATAATTATTTAAGAATAATTGTTGAGTTATTTTAATAAAGCAAAATTGAAATCTTACATTGATGTCCTTAGATCTTTTGTCAGCGAAAGCACCATCTTTTTTGGTGTGCATCTTCTTGAACACTTCAAATGATGTGTGGGAGGGGGGGGGGGGGGGGGGGGGTATGGGGTGTTTCAATTCCTTTTCCTACTAAAATTAATTATAAAATTTAATAGCTCGAATAAGATGATAAGTAAATGTTATTTAAAAAAATATTCATAAAATTCTTACCAAAGTAATACAATGTTGAATTGTGGATCTTGAGCCACCTATATGTGTGGAAAGACTAGTGCCAAGTCCTACCTTTTCTGTACAACAATTTTTAGTAGCTTGTTCACTTTTCTTTTCATATTTAGGAGTATTCCAATGTTGCTGCTAGCTTTCCCATATATCTTCTGGTATATTATCTTCCTTTTTCCCTTCGATTTGCATCTTGCACAACCAATCCCCATATTGCTTTCCTGCCACCCTATAAAACATTCTCTTGACTAATGCATCATTTGAATCATCCTAGTTACATGTTTTCTGAATATATATATATATATATTTATATATATATTTCAACAAATAAAAATGCATAACCACATGCAGTACTAGTAGCACACTGTGATTTTGAAATAATACAATTTTAACAAGTTTGAATGATCTTAAACCATCTTTTCTTTTGCAAGTGGCACATGAACAAATTACAAGGGGCTAAAAATGTTAAAATATAAAGATGTAGTTACTCCTATTGCTACTAAAATCATTTTCTCTCTAATCTTAGACCAATAGATCAAAAAATAATTAAAAATTTTAACTTTAAAAGCAATAACATCATCATGCATCATAACTTTCAAAGAGAGTAGAAATATAAATGGAAGCAATATGTTCTATTTCATGTTAATACCCCACTACAACCAATCTGAAAAAAATAAAGAAAAAGGGAGCTAATCCAAATTAGATACTACACCATCATATCAAACATCTATAGAATCTTTTTTCTAACACTTTTGCGATCTTATTAAGCACAACACAAGTTCAACTCCTCAGAGCATTCAGGTTACCTTATCAAGATATGTGTCTCTTTTTGCTTTTCTTTATACAAATTTTACCTTTTTATATGCTTTTACTGCCTAGACCACCTATTGGCTACTTGCTTAATATTGTATCAAATGAAACTAAAGACTATTCACGTACATTTTAGAATGTGTATGGATTCTTAGTTGTTCAGAACTAAACTTACACTGTATTATTTTAAGCTTAGCTACCAAAAACCAAACAATTATAAATAATCAATTTGCAATGCCCATAAAATGATGAGGGAAGCAACATAAAGGCTGGTAGCAGAGCAACCTAAAAAAAGTCACATTCAATTTAAAACATCAACATACAAATAAGATTAAAGGGTCCATCACCATCAACAACCATTTATCCATGATAAATTCATGTACACATACATATATACATATTTAAATAAGACCTATAAACCATTGTCAAAAAGCTATATTTTTTGTTAAAAAGTACAAGCAGCAATTTTTTTTGTAGCCAGCAACAAGCAGTAATTTTTTTCAGCCAGCAGCAAGTAGCATTTATTTGTTACGAGCAACAAGCAGAAGTGTTGTTAGCCATAATTAAATGCATAGGTTGAGTTAGAGTAGAGTAGAAAATGCTTTCTTTATTTTGATTCCAATTCATCAACAATTTATATGCATACATATATTGATAAAGATGTATTTTATGCAAATATAGTCAATGTTTTGCTCTTATATTTAGGTGTATGCTTTCTTCCAAGACATATATATGGAAAAATATTTTCCAACCAACGTATTTTCTTCAAGATTTTTTTTCTTCTTTAGGTTTAATGCTAGAATAGATGAATAGAAGGGTAGTTTCTATCATACATAGGCTGATATGCATCTCGGTACTAAAACATTATATACAACTATTATAGCTACATTTTTCCTGAACATTAATATGTTCTAGTTTATCATATCCATAACATTTGTTTTGTCATAATTAATTTGGTTCAATAAAGGTGAGTTCAATAAGTAACCTCATTAATTGATAGCTTACTTATTGAATCAGACATCTATCCCTCAAGTGTTCTCACTCTTTTTTCCCCTTTTTACCTTTTGGACTAGAAATAATATACACCCCTCCTTTTAAAATGATCTAATCTAAATTATTATCCACATTGATGTAAAATTTCTTACAAAATTTATCTAATAAATTAAATACCAAAAACACATGGCAATTGAGTTTTTTTTACGGATATCTACCTACTATTTGGAACTTTTTTTGTGGACTAAAGAAGCTGTAACATCACCATATCTTGCTACTATTTGAACATAAGATTCCACAAAAAGCACCTGTAACTTAGCCCTCAGCATATACATTAAAATACATGATCAAACCAAAAACATAACAAGATTTCACACCAGCTAGCCACTGAAAGCAACTTCCAACATGAACAAATCATACTCTATCCTAAATTAAATCCTATCAGATGAAACAAGTTTCCCACAAAATATAGAACTAGAAGTTTCTAGAAAAAGTTTTGGTAGCTACAGGAATGATGCCAACTAAACGTTGTTGCCAAACATCTCTTTAAAAATGAAAAAAAAAGCTATCATAATGAACCCAATCTAACAAAGATATTCCGAATAAAAAGGACGACTTTAAGAATAAAAAAAAGGTGTAATTAATAAAGCAAAAGTTTCATTGTTACAGCAATACCAACATAAAATTGGCTGCAAAAAACAAAAAAAAATTCCATCATCATCAAACACGTACACTTTCACCACATTTTAAAGGTGAGTCATATACATGCAAAACCCCAACAAAACAGTAGTTAGTTTACATAAATACATTAAAAGAATCTTATCAAGTGTGACATGGTAACAAGTGAACAAGTACATATGAAATACCCTAAATTCGTCCCAATAGAACTCATTAGTATTGGCAGGCACCAACCTTCATGTTGTACCCTCCTTTTCTAGACTATGCTTGAAAATCTTAGTAATGTCCATTGAAGCACTTGAAAGAAATATATTCTAAAAATTACAAAAGAATATTAAATGTTAAATCTCTTATGAAAATAAATTATCCTGTATAACAATGAACCAAAAAATAATAAGTAGCATAATACATATTTTAAGCATACATGGTCTCCCTATCAACTATTTGTATATTCTTTTTCTATGTGATACCACATGTGGTTGATTACCTAGCTAGTGATGATGTGGTAGAAGACTCTAGATCCATCTGTGAGGCAGGTGGTGGTAAGTTCTCCACATTGAAGGTAGGTTTCAAACCTAAAGCTGGCGGTGCAATAATTGTAGGTAGGATGGCTGGTGCAGATAGTTCAGTTGCCCCTCAACCTCCATAATTAACTCTGCTCCTTGTTGAATGGCCACCTCTCATACCTTCAATGAACATAATTACAAAATAACACATTTATAATGAACATGCATACGGTGGGTACATACATATGCAAGAAAAAAATACTAGTAATTGAAAGCAAAATTTATAAATATATTCATAAGGTCACAATAATATAAGGGCTTTAATCTTCAATATTGTCACATTATCATCATTATCATCTAATTCTTCATATTCTTCATCTGACTCTATTTCTAGTTCCACCTCCTCATTTTCTTGAAGTTCTATATCCTCGATGTCTACAAAAGGACTACTGTGATCAACTTATGATTTAGGTTCTTTGTCTGCTACAATATCAATATAATGGGTTTTGATGACATCCTCTTGAAATGCTCCTGTATTTAATAGCAAAATTTTTGATGTCTCGTCTAGTTCCATGACCCCTCGAATTTTTATCTTGCAAAAAACCTACCAATTACACATGTTTTTTCTTGTGCTTGGATAAGATGCATAATAGACTTACATTGCTTGCTCTACAAGAATAAATGGTTCATATCTATTAAATCTTCTAGTGTGGTACACATCAACAAGCTAATACTCAGGGTGACTTCTTGTACCTATACTTGGTGTCGGATCAAACCATTCACAATTGAATAATATGACTCTCTTCCATAGTAATGCAGGGGTATTCCAACTGTAAAACCTTCATTAGTTGACCATAAAAGTTCAATTCTATTGCACTAAAATTAGAACCCTTTATGCACACTCCACTATTCATGGTTTCTTTATTTGATCCATGTCCCAAAGTGAGAAATTTATATCCATTCACATAATATCTAGGAAACACCTTATCACCTCATAAAGGTCCTTTTGCAAGGTCCTTTATGAATTGGCTGTAGATATTCGAAATCAGATCATGAGCCTATAGAAAAATTGAAGTTATAAGAATTATGGGTAACTAAATCCAATAATATATATATAGAGTTGAATTTTTATTACTCATATGTGCCTCAAACCAAGATGCAAAGTCTTTATCAAGTTTAGCATCAACTACTGCTTCTTCAACATATGGTTGATGTTCTCTTAATCTAGCAACAAATAGTCTATAGCAAATGACCATTAGTTTCAGCAAATACATAAACAATTTTGCATATATAAATAAGTTTTCAATCATTTCTTTAAGAATTTTAAATACTTACTAAATATTAGGCTTTACTTCTTCACAATTCAATAGAATATACGTGCTAGCTCCATGATATTCATTTAGAGTAAGATATCAATTTTTTTTTCCAAATGCACTACCCCCAAGCTTTAATATGGAAAGGATCCCCTCATGTTCTTGAGTTTCATCTCTATCAATGACAATTAGATTTCGTGGCACTCTTCGAAATCTTGTATTGACATATGGCTCAAAATAATGAGCACAAAATGAAGATGTCTCCTCAACCAAATATGCATTGCATATAGAACCTTCAACTTTTGCTTTATTTCACACATTATTTTTGAACCTTCGAAGGTACCTAAAGATAATCTTTGTCAAGCTAGATAAAATATTATATCATTTTAAATTAGATTGACATATCAAATTCATATGCGTTATTTTTTGTGCTAACCTCTCAAATGGGTACATTCATTGGTATTGAACATGACCTGCTATCCATGTTTCATATGGAAAATGAATGGGGAGATGCTCCATACAATCAAAAAACTTGGTGGTAATATATGCTCAAGCCTGCAAATAATAATAGGAATTTCATCTTCAAGTTGTCACATGTCTTCCACTATTATTACTATAGATGTAAGGCCTTTAAAAAAGCTACTCATCTCTATCAAAGATGACCACACATTCTCTGCAAATAATTTGAGCGTATTCATATCAACACATCTTACCATGTTCGAGGCATACCCATCAAGAAATCGTAGTTCTTTCAACCATTCACACAATTTTTTTTCCTACCTTATCCAAAGTATAAGTAGGTTTTGGATTTTTACCTGCGCTCTCATTTTGGTGCAACTCTACTCATCGACAAAACTCTTTTATTCTAGCCCTAGACTTTGCATTGTCGTTTGTTTTTCCTTCGACATTCATAACAGTATTGAAGTCATTATCAAAATCATTTTTTTCAATATGAATGACATCTAGATTATGTCGAATGAGGTTTATACTCCAATATGGTAAATCCCAAAAGATGCTTCTTTTCTTCCATCCACATTCGTAACTCTTGAAAATACACGCATTCGTGGACTCATCATTAGTTTCTATCACTTTCTTCAACCCTAATTGCTCAATTTGTACTAATATTCATTCTCCAGATCGGACATGTGGTGCAACTTTTTCCACCATTTTACCCTTTAAAAAAGAATTTTTATTCTTTTGAAATTGATGATATCTTGGTAAGAACTTATGATGATTGTCAAACCATGATGTATTGCCCCCTTTACTCAATGTAAATGCATATTATTCTTCCATGCAATGAAGACAAGCAAGCTTCCCTAATGTACTCCATCTCGACAACATTGAGTATACAGAAAAATCAATAATTTTCCACATTAGAGCAGCCTTCATTTCAAAATTCTGCTTCCTTGAAATGTCACATGAACATACCCCCACCTCCCAATTTGTTTTCAACTCTACAATTAAAGGTTGTAAGAAAACATCCAACTTTCCCTTTGGATTCTTTGGCCCTAACACAATTATAGATAAAAACATATATTAATCTTTAATGCACATCCATGAGGGCAAATTGTATGGCATCAATATAACCAGCCATGAAGAATATTATTTTCTAGATTGACCAAATGGATTAAAGCCATCAGTGGAAAGACCCAGTCAAATATTTTGACTTACAGCTGCAAAACCAGGATGAGTTTGATTGAAATATTTCCAAGCTTCAGAGTCCGAACAATGATGCACAACACCATATTGAGACTCATGCTCAACAATCAACCTCATTTCTTTAGTTGTGGCATTAGATGCAAACAATCTCTATAATCGAGGAGCCAAGGGAAAGTAGTACATTATTTAATAAGGAACATTTGTTTTCTGTTTATGAGATCCACGCATTGGTCTTTTGAAATGGGAATGGTGACAAAACTTGCAACTTGCAAGTTAACTATCTTCACCTCTATGTATCATTCAACCATTAATGCAACAATGAATCTTTTCTACTAGTAGACCCAAAGCCTGAACTAATTTTTTGTTGCTGTAGAAGCTATCAATCATCATAGTGTCAGGTGGTAGTAACTTGGATATCAATTGAAAAATATCATCATAAGCACGTTCAGATAAATGGTGTTTAGATTTAATGTTCAATCACAATAGCAGATAACTTAGAGTGATATCTATTGCCAGACCAGATCTTCTAATCAGTTGCATTCAGCATTTCAAATAATTTTGCAACTATTGGCTTCGGGTCTTTTTCAATGACATTAGGATTAAAGGAAGGGCAACAACATCAATTAGCATTGTATCAAAAGCATTGTATGGTTGAGGATTGACAAATCCTAAGCCTATGACTTCATTGAAATTGACATCGAGTTCCTCAGTATCTTACTCGATAGGCTTGCCATGTAGATACCAATTATAATATTCACGGACAAATCCATACTGTGCTAGATGATATCTTATAGTATCCACCTCTTGAAAATTTTAAATCTACCACTTATGATGATCTCATGGACCCTGAATCCTACTATTGTCCATCAATTTTGGGTGACTCAGTGAAAAATTACTGAATTCCTCGATGTCCATTTCGAACTTCATAGTAAAAGCACCATCTTTCATCCGATAATCAATCCACTATCGATTTGGTCTTATTTTCTCTAATGTCTATATGTAGTCCTATCTTTATGCCTACACTAATTCAAGAATCCAACAATAAAATTTTTCAGCTACATATAAAAATAAATGGAAGAAAATTTTTGCTTGCAACCTTATAAAATAATTAAAATATAACATATATGTAAAACAAACAATAACCTGATTAAAAAAATATAATCTAATAAGCTTTAAAAGAACAAATCATTAAACTTGGTATGGTTGAACCTTTAACAACTTATAACCTGATTTTGAATTCAAGATATATAATATAACTTCTTTTTGTAATCATACATACATATTAACCTGATTTCAACATGTCATATTAATAAAAATAAATTTGCCATTGATACAATGATGTAGTTTAATTTTTAGTCCATGTAGTAAAAACTTAAAATGAAATACTTTCATGCATACAACTAATTGTCAAAAGCTAAACACATAAACTAGTCACAATGTATCAATACTAACTTCAATCGAGGGTTCTATCCATGAAGGCCCTTCCTCTCAAGAATTAATTAAGCTACACGAGGGAGTGAAAAATCAAATTTTGATATTGTTTATTGCCTCAATACTGAGGCATAATATTTAAAAAGAAGAACAACAAACCAGCAAAATAAAATCATCAACCAGGTCAGAGCTAGACATCAACGATTCTGGTAACAACCCAAATAGGTGCTACGATTTCAATTAGCGCTGGAGTTTTTGCAAGCAAAACACAAGACTTTTCTGAGCAAAATAGAATAAAATGAGGGTGGTACTACTGATAGAGGTAATTGAAGATGATGGTGATGGATGGTGGTGGGGAGATGATGGGAGGCAGTTATGGGTAGCAATTACATTGGATTGGAATGGCTGGGGAATTTAAGCTATTATCTAAAAAAATTAAAGAGAATAATATTTAAAGTTTAGTTTAAAGTGACTTAGAAGATTTCACAAAAAAATAAAATAAAGTGATTTAGGGAAGCTCAAAAATGATGAAGTTGTGCATCTAAATTAAAAAGGGCATTGTTTTGGAAAAAGTAATGATACCAAAGTTATATTAAAAATATAAATATGGTCTATGGCATGTTGTATAATTATTTCCATTTATATTTTGTAAATAGAAATAATATGGTCTATAGAAAAATTTTACATTTTGTAATATTGATTTTATTTTTTTAGTCATACTTTTATATTTATTTTATATATGTTATATTGTTATTATATTGATATTTATTATATTATATAATTATTTTTTTATAAATAATTGTTTCACAAAAAAAAATAACTACTAACTGTTATAATACATTACACAAAAGTTAGCATAAATTTACTTCCGTTATTACAAAAATAAAGTTAACAACCAAAGTTTAAATGATTAAATCATTATAAAATATTTTTAAATTCATTTAATTAAAGTTGCGTTAATTGTACGAAAAAAAAATTATAACCATATAAGAAAAAAACGTTTAATAAATAAACTAAAATATTTTAAAATTATTGATTAACTTAAAATGTTATCATGATATTATTGAATCAAAGAAATTTTCATAAAAATATAAATAACTAAACATTTACTAAATTTAGTGACAAAAATAAAATTTTGTTGTAGATTTAGCAACGGAACCAAATTCCGTCGCTAAATTAGCGATGGAACTAAGAATCCATCACTATTCCAAACATAATTTTGTTAGCTAAAATTCTAAATGTTCCTTAGCGACGGAACTGATATTCGATAGCTAATAAAATGATGTAACTGATAATCCATCGCTATCTAATAGTTCCCACCAACTTACTGCCTTATTGTGGTGACAAAATTTTTCTATTTGTAAATTAATAGCTAAGTTTGTTTCCATCATGAATCCATCACAAATTTGTAACGAATAAAGTCCGCTGCTAAAATCCATCACTAAATTGGCTATTTTTTTATGTACTAGACAGACAAACAAATAGTCAAGCAGAAAGATAGACTAACAAAAAGATAGACTAATAGATAGATAGACGGATTGATATAATGATTGATAGACATATTGATTAACAAATTGATAGACAGATTGATTGAGATATTGATAGACAAATTGATAGATAGATTGATAATCATATAGATAGGCAGATTGATAGATAGAAAGGTAGAGAGATAGAAAGATAAACAGATAGAGAGAAAAAGAGATCGACAGGTTATTAGAAAGATAAATTGATAGATAGATAGACATATAGACAGATAGATAGATAAACAGATACATTGATAGGAAGATATATAGAGAGACAAATAGATAGACATATAAATAGAGATATAGATAGATATATATATATATATATATATATATATATATATATATATATATATATATATATATATATATATATATAGACAGATTAGATAGCCAGATAAATAGAAACAAAGATATTTAGATAAATAGATAGATAGACAGATAGATACATAGATAGATAGACAAATAGATAGGAAGAAAGATTTATAGATATATAGATTGATAGATAGACAATTAGATTGATAGATAGACAATTAGATTGATAGATATAAAGACATATAGATAAATAGATAGATAGATCGATATATAAAGAGATAGATATATAGATAGATTGATAAATAGAAAGTCAAATAGAAAGACATATAGACATATAGATAGACAGATAGATAGTCAGATAAATAGACAAATAGATAGATAGATATAGATAGAGAGAGAGAAAAATATATAAACATATAGGTAGTTAGATAGATAGATAAATAGACAATTAAATAGACACACAGACAGACAGATAGATAGATACATAGATATAAAAATAAATAGACCAATAGATAGATAGATAGACAGATAGATAGATAGATATAAAAATAAATAGACCAATAGATAGATAGATAGACATAAAGATAGATAGATAGATAGACATAAAGATAGATAGATAGATAGATAAATAAATAAAAATACACACACACACACACACACAGATAGATAGATAGATAGATATATATATATATATATATAGATAGATAGATAAATAGAAAGATATATGTGAGATACATAGACAGATAGATAGATAAAAATATAGATACATAGATAGATAAATAAATAGAAAGATAGGTAGGTAAATATATAAATAGATAGATAGACAGAATGGCAAATAGATAGGAAAAAAGACTTATATACAGTAGATTAATAGATATATGGACAAACATACACTTAATTAGACAAACAGATAAAAAGATAGAAAGAAAAATAGATAGATACACATATACATTGATCGATAAATAGTTGAATTAATAGAATGATTGATAAACAGATTGATAAATAGATTGATAGACAAATTGATAAGCAGATTGATAGACTAATAAATTAATTGATTTATAGAAAAATAGATCGATAGATAAATAGAAAGATAGATCGATAGATTATTAGACAAAAATTAAACAAATATATAGATAGAAATAAAGATAGATACATAGATAAATAGATAGACAGACAGACAGACAAATAGATAGAGAAATAGATAGACAGATAGATAGGTAGATAAAAAGATAGATAGAAAATATATTGACAGACATATAGATTGAAATATAGACAAATAATTAGATAGAAATATATATATATATATAGACAGATAGATAGATAAATAGATAGATAGATAGACAGATAAAAAAGAAGATAGATAGAGAGATAGATAAATAGATAGATTGATAGATTGATAGACATATAGATAGATAGATAAATATATAGATAACTATAAATATAGAAAGATATATAGATAGACAGATAGATAGAAAAATCAAAAGACAGATAGAAAAAGAGATAAATAGATAGACAAATTTATAGATAGATAGACATATATATATATATATATATTGATTGATAGACACATATATAGATAGATATATAGATATATAAATAGATAAAAAAACATATTGATACACAAAGATAGACAAAATGATAAATAGACAAATTGAAAGACAGACAGACAGACAGAGAGATAGATAGATAGATAGATAGATAGATAGATAAGAAGATAGAATGATAGATAGATAGATAGATAGACAAATAAATAGGTAAATAGATAATTAGATAGATAGAAAGATAAAGAAATAGATAGATGGTAAGATAAACAGATAGACATAGAAGCATATATATAGATAAACACACAGATAGATATATAGACTGTTAGAAAGATATAAAAAAAGAAAGACAAATAATTAGATAGATTGATAGTTAGATTTAAATAAAAAGAGAGATAATTATTTAGATATATAGATGCACATATTGATAGAAAGATTGATAAATTTATTAGTAAATAGATAGATAGATCGATCGATAGTTTGACAGATAATTGATACATAGACATATAGATAGACATTAAGATAGACATATTGATAGATATATAGATAGACAAATAAATAGATAGATATATAGATAAATACATAGATAGTTAGACAAAATGATAGACTGACAGACAGATAGAAAGATAAATATATAGGCAGACAAACAGATAGATAGATAGATATATAGATAGATAGATGGACAGAAAGACTGATAGATATACAAATAGATAGATAGATATTCAAATAAATAAATAGATAGAGAGACATGTAAAAATATTGATAGATATATAGATTGATTGATAGATTCAATGGTAGATTGATAGATAAATAGATCGATAGACAAATAATTAGATAGATAGATAGATAAAAAAATATATAAATAGATAGATATATCGATAGAAGAATAAATAGACAAATTGATAGATTGATAGATAGGTAGATAGATAGATAGAAAAACAAACAAATAGATAGACAGTAAGACTAACAGATAGATAGAAAGATATATAGACAAACAAATAGATAGTTAGATTGACAAATTGAAAGATATATAGAAAGAATGATAGATAAACAAATAAATAGTTATTTTGATAGATAGATTTTTTGAAACATAGATAGACACATAGATTTACAGATAGATAAACATATCGATAGAAAGATTGATAGACAAATTCATACACACTTTGATAGATAGAATGATAGACAGATAGATAGATTTATTAAGAGAAACATAGTAAAATCGATTGATTGGTATATAGATTGATAGATCGATTGATTAATAGGCAGATAGATAAATAGTTAAATAGAAAGATAATTAGATAGATTAATAGATAGATAGAGAAATAGATAGATAGATACATAAATAGAAAGATAGATACATTGATAGATAGATAGACACGGATAGATAAATAGACAAATAGATAGACAGACAGATAGATAAAAATTTCGACAAATAAATATATTGATAGATAGATGGGTAAATAAACACATATATATAATTAAATACATAAGATTGATAGATAGATGGGTAGATAGATAAGAATATAGATAAACAAATAGATTGATTATTAGATAGACGTATATATCGATAGATAGATACACATATAAATAGACAGATAGATAGACAAAAAGTAGACAAACAAATAGATTGAAAAATAGATAGACAAATAGATAGATAAATAGATAAATAGATAGAAAGACAAATTGATAGATAGATAGATAGACCTATAGATAGACAAATAAATAAATAGATAGATAGATAAAGAGATAGATAGACAAATAGATTGATGTATAGATAGACATATAGATAGATATACAAATAGAATGAAATACAATTGGATAGATAAATAGACAAATAGATAGATAGAAATATAGATAGAGAAATAGATAAATAGATAGATAAACAAATAGATAGATAGATAGACAAATAGATAGATGGAAAATAGTCAAATATATAGATAGATGGATAGATAGATTAACATAAAGATAAATAGTAGATAGATAGATATATAGAAAGAAAGACTAACATATATATATAGAGATAGACAGACAGATTGACAGACAGACTGATAGAAAGATAGAAAAATACTTAGATAGACAGACAATTAGATTGACATATTGATAGAATGATTGATAGGAAGATATATAGATAAATAGAAAGATGGATAGAAATTTAGATATAAAGAAAGATAAACACATAGATAGATAGTTAGATAAATAGATAAATAGGTAGATACATAGACCAATAGATTGACTGATAGATACATAGATTGATAAAAAAATAGATAGATAGACAGATAGATAAATAGATAGAAATATAAATAGAAAGACAGTTAGATAGACAAATAAATAGATAGATAAATTACAGATAGATTGAGAGATATATAGATATATAGATATATAGACATATAGATAGATGAATAGTTAAATAAATATATAAATAGATAAATAAATTGATCGATGGATTGATATATTGATAAATAAAGATATAGACAGATAGATAGAAATAGATATAGGCAAATAGATAGATAGATAGATAGATAGATAAATATATAATAGATAAATTGATAGATATATTCAGAGATGGCTTGATATATAGATTGATAGATAGATTGATTGATTGACAAATTGATTGATAGATAGATAGGTAGATAGACATTCAGATAGATAGATAGATAGACAAATAAATAGATAGATAAAAAGATAGATAGATATATATAAACATATATTAAGACAAATAAATAAATAAATAGATAATTAGATTACTAGATAGATAGATAGATTATTAAATAGATAGATTTACAAATAGTTAGACAAAAAGATAGATATCTAGATATAATGATAGATAATACATTAACAAATAGATAGATAGATATATATATATATAGATAGATTGATGGATATATTGATTGATTGAAAGATAGACAGATAGATAAATAGATATATAGATATATAGATATATAGAAAGATAGATAGATAGACACATAGATAGACATACATATAGATAGATAGACACATATATATAAATAGATAACAAAAAATATAGATAGAAAGCTAGACAGTCAGATAAACATATTGATATACATATAGGAAGACAAATAGATAGATAAACAGATAAAAAGATAGACATATAGATAGATAGAAAGCTAAATAGAAAGATAGATATACATATAGATTGATAGATCTATAAACAAATAGATAGACAAATAGATAAAAAAATAAATAGATAGATAGATAGGAAGATAGTCTTATAGATAGATAGATAGATAGGTAGACAGGCAGATTGAGAGATAAATATATAGATAAATAGATAGATAGATAGACACACATATAAAAATATATAAATTAAAAAAGATTGATAGATAGATAAATAGACAGATTGATAGATATATTTTTAGATGTAAAGATAGATAGATAGATTCATTGATTGATAGAAAGATTGATAAATGAATTGGTAGAAAGATTGATAGAAAAATTGAAAGATAGATTGATAGACAAAATGTTCAATTATAGATAGATAGATAGATAGATACAAATATAATGATTTATAGATTGAGAGATTCTTAGACAGATAGATATATACATACATAGACATATACATAGATAGATAAATAGAAAGATTTAAAGATAAATAGATAGATAGATAGATAGATAGATAGACAAATAGATATATAGAAATATAGATAAATAGATAGATAAAAGATAGATAGATAGATATATATATATATATATATATATATATATATATATATATATATATATATATGATAGACAGACAGAAAGACAGATAGATAGACATATATATTAGATAAATATATAGATAGATAGATTGATTTATAGATTTACATATGGATACACAGATCGATAGACATATAGATAGACAAAAAGATATATCAATTTATTGACATATAGATAGACAGACAGATAGATAGATAAAAAGATAGATAAATAGTTAGACATATAGATAGACATATAAATAGACAAATAGATTTATAGATAGATTGATGCACATATATATAGACAAATAGATAGATATACAACAACATAGATAGATATACAATTAGATGGATAGACATACAGATAGATATACAGTCACACATTAACAAATAGACAGATAGATAGATAGATATAAAGATTGATAGATTGATAGATTTTTAAATAGATAGAAAGACACATACATAGATAGAAACATAGAGAGATAGATAGATTAAATGAAAGATATAGAAAAAGATATATAGATAGAAAGATAGACACACATAGATAGATAGATATATAGAAAAATAGATTGACAGATATATATATATATATATATATATAGATAAATAGATGGATAAAAGATAGATAGATAGATAGATTGATAGATTGATAGATAGATAGATAGATAGATGGATATATTAGATAGATATATAGATATACAAATAGATATATTGATAGAATGATATATGATAGACAAATTAATAGACATATAGATTGTCAGATAGATAGATTGATATATTGACATAAACATAGACATGTCGATAGACATATAGATAGTCAAATAGATAAAATAGATAGATAAACAAAAAGATAGACAGAAAGATAAATAGACATATAGATCGATAAATAGAAATATAGATAGATTAATAAATAGACATATAGATAGACATAAAAATGTACAAATAGATACACAGATAGAATGATTGAATGATAGATAGATAATAGATTTATAAATAGACACATAGACAGATATATAGATAGTCAAAATGATATACAAAAAAAAAGATTGGTAGATAGATAGATAGATAGATAGACATATAGAAAGAAAGAATGAATGACATATATATAGATAGACTGATAGTCAGATAGGTAGATTGATAGGTAGACTAATGCAAAGATAAAAAGATATATAGATACACAAATAGATAGATAGATAAATTGATTGATTGATTGACAATTGGAAAGCTAGATTGAGAGATATATTGATAGATAGTTTGATTGATAGATTGATAATTAGATAGATAGAGAGATTGACATAAAGATAGATAAATAGATAGATAGATAAACATATAGATATATAGATAAACAAATAGATATATAGATAAACAAAATAGATAGGCAAATAGATTTACTGATAGATAGATAACCAAATAGATACATAGATTAATAGATAGATAGACAGATTCAAAGACAGATAGATAGTCATATAGATAGATAGTCTGAGATAAAAATTTAGAAAGATAGAAAATAGATCAATAGATAGAAATATTGGTAGAAAAATAGATGAGCAGTTAGATTGTTAGATATAAAATTAGACAAATGATAGATATTTAGATAAATAATAGATAGATAGATAGACAGACAAATAGATAGATATATAGATATTAGATATATAAAGAATTAGATAGATAGAAAGATAGATCGATATATAGTTAGACATATAAATAGATAGATAATTAAATAGATATATAAACTGATTATAGATAGATAAATAGATGGATAGATTGATAAATAAATATATAGATAGATAGATAGACAAATAGATAGAAAGATATATAGATAGAATGATCATTTATATAGATTGATAGATTGATAAATAGATTGATCTAAAGATTGATAGATAAATTGATATATAATTTGATATAAACATGGATAGATAGATAGATAGATAAAAAATAAATAGATAGATATATAATTATATAGATAGATATTTAGATAATTGTAAGATTATTAAACGGACAAATAGTATGATTATTTGACAGACATATTAACAAATAAATAGATAGAAAAATTTACATATAGATAGATAGTTAGAAGACTACTAGATATATAGATATTTCAAAAATACAAATAGATAGATAAATAGATAGATAAAATTACATATAGATAGACAAATAGAAAGATTGATTGATTGATTGATTGACAGACAAATAGATACAATGTTAGATAGATAGACAGATTGACAGACATATAAATAGATTAATAGATAGATTGACACATAGATAGACAAATAGATATATAGATTGATCGATAGATATTTAGAAAGACAGACAAATAGATTGATAGATATATAAACATATAGATTGATAGATTGGTAGATAGATAGACAGATAAATAGAAAGATAGACATATCTATAAAGAGATAGATAGATAAATATATAGAAAGACTAAAAAATATATCGACACATATATAAATAGATAGATATACAAACAAATAGAAAGTAAGATAGATATATAGATAGTTAGAAATATATATATGCAGATAGATAGATAGATTAATTGATTGAGAGACAGATAGATCGACAGAAAGATACATAAATAGATATATAGATTGATAGATAGATTTATAAATAGATTGATAGACAGATTAAGAAATAGAATGATAGATATATAAAGAGATAGATCGATAGATAAATAGATAGACAGATAGATAGATATCTAGATGGACATATAGATAGATAGATAGACAAATATATGGATAGAAAGATATCGAGAGTTATAGATAGACAGATAGAAAGATAGATAGATATCCTTAAAGATAGACAAATGGATAGATAAATAGATATACAAATATATATAGAAATAGAATTATGGATAGACAGATTGAAAAAACCATAGATAGATAGATAAATAGATAGATAGACAAATATATAAAGAGATAGATATATTAATTGAAAGACAAATAGATAGACAAAAAAATAAACAGGTTTATAGACAAATAGATTAAAATATAGATAGACATATATAGATAGATAGATAGACATATAGATGGCAGATAGATAGACAAATAGGTAAATAGATAGATTAATAACTAGACAAATAGTTAGATTGAAAGATAAATAGATAAATATACAAATAGATAGACATATAGATATATTGATAGTTAGACAATCTATTGACAATACTAAAACATAATTACATAGATAGATAAAATAAATAGATTAGGTACAAGATCCATAGATAGATAGATATATAATAAATAGACAGATAGATGGTTATTTTATAGAAAGATTGATACACAATTTATAGATGATAGTTAGATTGATTAATTGATAGATATAAAGATATATAAAGATAGAAAGCTAAAAAGATAGATAGATAGATAGATTGATTGATTGATACATATGGAAAAAATAGACATATACATAAACATATGGATATATTGATAGATAGACAGATAGAGTGACAAATAGATATACAGATAGATAGGTAGAAAGATAGATGGATAGAAAAAAAAATATAGATAGGCAAATAGATAGATAGATAGATAGATAGATAAACACATAAATAGAAACAAATAGATAGGCATATTGATATATTGATAGATAGAATGATATAGATATATATATATATAGACATATCGATAGTCAGATTAATAGACAGATTGATAGACAAAAAGATAGATAGAAGATAGTAGATATATTGATTGATAGATAGATAGTTAGATAAATAAATAGATAGATATACAAAATAATAGATAGATTGATAAGATAGACAAATTAATTAATAGATTGATAGATAGATAAATTGATTGATTGAAAGATTGATAGATATATCAATATTTAGACAAATCATAGACAGCTAGAAAGTCAAATACATAAATAGATAAATAAATAGATTATTAAATAGATTTTTATAGATAGATAGATAGATAAATTAATATTTAGTAATAGGCAGATTTATAGAAAGATTATAAACATTTTTATAGAGTGATTTATAGATCGATTTATTGACTGATAGTTAGATTGATATATTGATTGGCAGAAAGATAGAAAAATAGAAAGATAACAGATATATTTGATTGATTGCTAGACATATACATTGTCAAAAATATATAGATGATGCAAAGACATATAGATATATTGATAGATAACGATAGACAATTGAATAGACAGATAGATAGGTAGATAGATAGATATAGAGATAGACAGAAAGATGGATAAATTGATAGATAGATAGGTAGATAAACAGTTACATACATAAATAGATAGATAGATAGATAGACATATTGATAGATATATATATATATATATATATTGATAGATAAACACATAGATAGATATATATATATTAATAGATAAATAGCTAGATAGATAGTTAGATAGATAGACAGACAGATATATACATATATACATAGATAGATAGATAAAAATTAAATAAAGATATAGATAAACATATAGACTAATAGATAGATAGATAGATAGACAGATTGATAAATAATTAATAGATAAATTGATAGAAAGTTTGATAGATTGATAGATATATAGATTTATAGATAGATTGTTATATAGATTGATAGATACATTGATAAACTAATTGATTAAAAAATTGATAGAAAAATTATAGACAGAT
>JAREIK010012036.1:0-109138 GCA_029783825.1 Sapria himalayana | reverse complement strand
GCCCAAGGGCTGGGATTAGGTAAGAGTACAACCCTTGTTTGTATTATACCATATATGAGCCTGGCCAACAGACACTCTGATGCTATGTGCTTACATATTGTTGATATTATATCTTTTGCAATTTAATTTCAAGTTAGTGCAACAAATTAGTATTATCCCATATATAATATATGTTAGGATACATATAGTATATATAGTTATAAATAGTTACATATAGTAAAAATATAGTTATATATAGATATATCCATACAAGTAGTTATAAGTAGATATACAGAAATGTATACAAAGTTATAAACAAAATATATAGATTTACTTATATGTATGCATATATGTATACATAATTAAAAATTAAGTTAAATTTTTTATATAAAGTTTTTTATAGTTATACAAATATTTATATATAGTTATACACTTATAGTTAAACATTATATTGTATGTTTTTATACATATATTTATAAATATAGTTACTTGTGGTTATACATATAGTTACACGTATAGTTAAATTTATATTTATACATGTATGTAAATATATTTTTTCATATAATTTCAAATATTTATACATATAGTTATATATAGGTATGGATATACTAAAATATGTTTTTTATATTAATATATAAAATGTATATTAAATATATGTTGTTAAATAAAAATTTAAATATAGTTATGTATAAAGTTTTTATACTTATACAAATAGTAAGATAGAATTATTTATAGTTAAGTTAATATACATTTAATATATATAGTTATAAAAATTATAAACATTAAAAATTTAGTTTATATATATATAATAATAAATAATATAAATATAAATATATATAAATATATATATATATATATATATATATATATTCATACGGGTAGTTATATTTAGGTATACATAAATATATACAATGTTATAAACAAATATATAGATTTACATACATGTATACATATATGTATAAATAGTTGAAAATATAGTTATATTTAATTATATAAAGTTTTATTTAGTTTTACAAATATTTACATATAGTTATACACATATAGTTAAAACATTATATTGTATGTTGTTATACATGTAATTATAAATATAGTTACATGTGGTTATATATATAGTTACACATATAGTTATACATATATTTATACATGTAGGTATATATATTTATTCATATAATTTTATATATTTATACATATAGTTATGTATTGGTATAGATATAGTAAAATACATTTTTATATACTAATATATACAAATGTATATTAAATATAAGTTGTAAATTATATATTTAACTATAGTTATGTATAAAGCTTATTTAGTTATACATATAATAATATACAATTATTTATAGTTATATGTTATTATACATATAGTATATATAGCCATAAATATTTTTATATAGTTAAATATATAGTTATATATAAATATATTCAGACAAATAGTTATACATAAATGTATATAGTTATCAATAAATATATAGATTTACATATATGTATACATAGTTACAAATATAGTTATATTTAATTATATAAAGTGTTATATAGTTATTCAAATATTTATATATAGTTATACGAATATTTATATATAGTTATGCACATATAGTTAAACATAATGTTGTATGTTATTATACATGTAATTATAAATATAGTTACATGTGGTTATACATTTAGTTACACAAATAATTATACTTATATTTATACATGTAGGTATATTATTCATATAATTTTTTATATTTATACATATAGTTATGTATAGGTATAGATATAGTAAAATACATTTTTTATATACTAATATATACAAATGTATATTAAATATAAGTTGTAAATTATATATTTAAATATAGTTATGTATAAAGCTTTTATAGTTATACATATAATAATATACAATTATTTATAATTACATGTATGTTATTATACATGTAATTATAAATATAGTTATGTATAAAGCTTTTATAGCATTTAGAGCTATACATATTTTTATATAGTTAAACATATAGTTATATATAAATATATTCAGAAAAATAGTTACACATAAATATATATAGTTTTTAATATATAAATAGATTTACATATATGTATAGATAGTTACAAATTTAGTTATATTTAATTATATAGAGTGTTATAGTTATATAAATATTTATATATAGTTATACAAATACTTCTATATAGTTATACACATATGATTAAACGTAATGTTGTATGTTATTATACATGTTATTATAAATATAGTTAAATGTAGTTATGCATATTGCTACACATATAGTTATACTTATTTTTATACTCGTAGATATATATATATATTTTTATATAATTTTATATATGTATACATATAGTTATCTATAGGTATATATATGGTAAAATACATTTTTATATACTATTATATAAAAATATATTTTAAATATCTTGTTAATTATATTTTTAAATACAGTAATGTATAATATTTTATAGTTATACATATAGTCAATGAAAATTATTTATAGTTATATGTTCTTATACCTTTGGGATCCAATGACAAAAAAGACCCAAAACAGAAAACAAAAAAGTTCAGCTTATAATAGATCGGAACTAAGTAAATGCGGTCTTATATGTCAGGCGTGTAATATATAAATATAAATACAATTTGAATCCCCCTAGAAATAGATGATGGGATACACATAGTAGAACAAAACTCAAGCAAAATAGGCAAAGATTAGATTCACATCCAGATATGTCAACAAAGTTTGTCTCATCCTGCTAAAATTGTTTGTGACTTGCTATCAATGTAATTGGAAATCCAATCAAGACCCTTGTAGAGGCCCTTACCAGAGGTAGTACAGGTGCTCTAAATGTAGCAATGGCATTGATGAAGAGAGTGAAGTCCTAGCTTGTCAATAATTTCAACTGCATTCATCGCATTGGGAAGATCTTGCTTATTGGCAAACACTAGAAAAACTGCATCTCAAAGCTTTTCCTTATTTAGCATCCTATGAAACTCATCTCTGGCTTCAACAACTCGATCTCTATCATTGCTATCCACCACAAAAATGAGACCATGGTTATTTTAGAAGTAATCCCTCTAGAAAGAGTAAATCTTGTCTTGACCCCCAACATCACACATAGTGAAATTGTTGTTGTATTCAAGAGTCTCTACATTGAAGACACTAGTAGGAATTTCGATGACAATTTCATCAAGCTTCAACTTATACAGAATGGTTATCTTTCCTTTAGCATCAAGACCTAGCATCAAAATCCTTATCTCCTTCTTGGAAAACAGCCTGTTGAACTGCTTTGTGAACGTAACCCCCATTTCTTCCACTAAATCTCAATCCCTTTGTCATATGGCAGTAAAGAGATCTGATGAAAGAATGAAACAAAATCAATAGACCTCAAGAGATGGTCAACAGAGAGGGAGGTAAACCTCTCTATGTTCTTATACATATAGTATAAATAATTATAAAAAGAGTTATATATAATTAAACATATAATTATACATAGATATATTCATACAAGTAGTTATAAGTAGTTATACTTAAATATATAGATTTAATTATATGAATACATATATGTATACATAGATAAAAATATAGTTATATTTAATTATATAGAGTGTTACATAGTTATACAAATATTTATATATAGTTATACACGTATAGTTATAAATATGTTTGTAGTTAAAGATATAATTATATATAACATTTTTATAGGTATACATATAGTAAAATAAAATTATATATAGTTATATATTATGATACATATGATATATTTTGTTAAAAATATAGTTATATAGAATTTCTAATATAATTAAAAATATTATATAGTTAAAAAAATAGGTATATATAGTTATTAATATAGTTATAAAAATAGTTTACATTGTTACAAATATAGTTAAATATAATTATGAAAAGTTTTATATAGTTATAAAAATATTTATAAATAGTTATTATATACTATGATAACAACACACTCTCAAATACCCAATTGAATTACACCACTTTTGAGAAAGAACTTGTATCAATAATCTTTTTTTTTGGCAAGTTAATATCTTATTTAGGGGGAACCAAATTCATAGTATATACTAAATATTCTATAATCAAATATCTAATAGAAAAGAAAGATGTCAATCCTAAATTAATTTGATGGATTTTACTATTACAATAGTGTGAACTAGAGATATTAGATAAGAAATGTGCATATAATAAAATTGAAAATAGCTTATCAAGGCTATAAAAAGAAGATAGAAGAGTTGTTGAAGAAGATATGATAGATTTTTTTATTTAAACAAATTATAGTATTGAATGAAAATGTAACTCCATTGTATGTAGTATTGAATGAACCTTATCATTGCAAGTAATACTCTGATCTTCGAGGCTAAGTGTTATAGATGGAAGATTAGTAGTATCTTGCAAAAATGTTACTTTTTGCTCATGCTCTCATGAATTTGTGGAACATGTTAATATTTATGTGCTCAAGTATTTTTATTTTCAAAATTAATGTTGCTATTTACATATATATGCATAAATATATATGTGCATATACACTACCCTACGCGCACACACATTTATACATCCATATACATTACTATACATTATATATCAGCATACACATTTTTGTACTTTAGTATATATTCACACATGTATATACATTTTTAATGTAGTGTATATATACATGTATGCATGCATATACAACTGTACACCCACACAAACAAATACATACACCTATATACATAATGTATTTTTAACGATACACATGAAACTATCGTGTGTGTGTGTGTGTGTGTGTGTGTGTATTTGTGTGTGTAAATGTATTTAAAATTTTTTGATTTTGAAAATTTAATTATAATAAAATATTATATATTGTACACAATTTATAAAATATTGTAAATTCTTTATATTTAAAACAAATATTTTTGTGTATGTGTGTGTGTATGCGTGTGTGTGTGTGTGTGTGTGAGTGTATGCGTGTGTGTGTGTGTGTGTGTGTGTGTTGTATGAAGTATATTAATGCATAAAATGAAATTATGAATTAAATATATGAGCTTCTATTTTATTCAAATAGTTGTTTTTTTAATATTTATATTAAAATAACTATCATTATACTCATATAAATAAATGAATTGGCATATATGTAAATTATTTTGTTTTTTCAATTATGTTAAAAATGAAAATATAGTTCATAAATAGATAATATTGTTTTTTTTTTCTATATAATTTTTTTATTAAAATATTAATGTCTATGATAAATTTGGACCTATTATTTATTGCTATTAATAAATTTTTAGAAACTTTAATATTCAAACAAATATAATGTAGTGCATCTATATACATGCCTTTAATATTTTGTAAAAAAAATCAATTTTTTCTTTAATTATGTTCAAACAAAATAGATTTCCATATAAATATATTAGTATATTTTTTTACAAGTAATTATTTTTTTTTATTTTATTCAAAATAATAAATGATCATATAAATATATGAATTTTTTTTAAAATAATTATTTTTAATTTTTTTTTTCAAATTGAATACATGGCGATATTTTTATTTGTTATTAATAGATACATTTCAAACATTATTTATTTATAATAAAAATAACATATTACATATTATGAGGTACAAATTTTATTTTGTAAATAAATTTTATTATTAAAGTTTTATCTTTGTAAATTGAAACTACATCACATATATATATTAGAAATTTTTTATAATAATAATTACACAAACATATTATTATTTGTTTTTAAATTTACAACATGAATTTTTAACAAATGAAATTTTTATTAGAAATCAATTCTTAGTAAAATGATATTAAGTGAAACAAAAATACAAACCCTAAACATATTAAATCATAATGATTTATACAAATATATAAAAATACAATAAAAATACATTTAAGGTTGAAAAAATTAAATTTAAGTTCCTAAAATATATGGGAAAATGATAAAGAATTATACAATATCCAAAAAAATCATGTATGAATGAGATGAATGATATGAATGGATATTAAGTTTCTGAAGCATGTAGATATACATGATGTAGATGTAGGTTTATATAGTTTTTCATGTAATTATATATATTTAGACATATGGCTATGTATAGGTATTGATGTAGATAAATACATTTATATATAGTACTATGTTGATATAAATATTGTTATATACATTTATATATAGTTATATGTAAATGTATTAATCTTTATACATTAAAGTTCCGCAAATCAATAAGTGTATTTAAATATAACTATACATCAATATGCATGTGTGATATAATTCGAATTTCTTATATAAGTGTATTTTACTATATCTATAACTATAAAAATAGTATGCATTAACATAACTATATATAAATATAACAACATATATCTAATATACATACATATATATATATATATATATATGTCAGATAAGCTGGATATCTTGTATATTTTAATCCAGTTTGAATCATACTGATAGTCAATGCTAGTATATTTATAAGGGAGCCTATGCGGCATTTAGTTAAACATAGTAATTAAGTGTAGTCAAATATATACCTTTATATAAATCTCTTGTAAATTAGTATCATTATACATAAAGCCAATTACATTTTAATCTGAACTAATTAAATACCAGTCAATAAATGTTTACAAATATTAATTTAACATTAATAGATAATAATGTGACTATACTTTAAATTTATAGATATTAAATACACTCTCACATTTATATAAGAGAGTGTGTTTTTCCCTATACATAAAGCCATGTATAAAATATAGTTTACAAATATTAATTTAATTATACTTATTAAGTAGGCACAACATTATGGAATATTAGATATTTTCATAATGCAATTTATTAAATGTATATTTCATAATGATGACTTACAAATTTCAAATATACATTATTACATGCCTATCATAAAATCAAAATAACTTTTTTTATGTAAAATATGTATATAATGTTAGCTGTATAATACTATTTATATTTGAAATACACGACATGTATATTGAATGTATCATTTATAGAATTATGATAGATATATATTTATGTATATTAAATAAATGTTGTTATATTTATATATAGTTATGTTTATGTATACTATTTTTATAGTTATAGTTATAGTAAAATACCCTTATATAAGATATTCAAATTATATAACACATGCATATTGATGTTTATGTATACTATTTATATATAGTTATGTATATTGATGTAGATATCAAGTCGGCAAACCTACTACGAACCATCAACATCCACACAATGAGAACGCATTATATCACACATGCATGAAGTATGTATACGAATCCGTTTATATAAGCAATCCAAGCATACAGTGGTGATTAATGAAGAAGGTATTTGAAATAAAAAATAACAGAATCAAAACACACACTCTTGCATTAAGATAATAGATGAAAAATTAGAGTAGAAAATGTACCTCAAATCAACAAGAAATTCTTGCTTATACTTTGATTATGGTTTTATGGATCGGTGTTAAGAGACGAGAGATAGAGACGAACTATGGAACACATAGGCACTGTCGCTCAAGTCTCGACAACAAATGTTTAGCCTTAATAAAAATACTAAAATTACAAAAATTATTAAAATTACCTAAATATTTTTCATTATAAAAACATTAAATAAACAATAAAAATATAAAATACAAAAAGACTCATTTTGTTTATTTATTATCAAAATATTTTCAACAAAATTCATGTGCGTGTAGCAAGGTACACATGAAAAACAAACACCTTACATTTTTTTATTATAAAATTAATTAAACACTAAATATATAAACAATTTCAAAAAATAAATGTATAGTATAGCCTTATAACACAACAAAATCAAATAGCTACAAAATTTACAAACTTCATATAATAAGACATACATGAAAAGATGATTTATCTGATAGCTACTTTCCTAAGAGTTATTAAATACTCTTTAATCTTTATGTTAAAAAATATATAAATATATATATTTTATAGTTATAAATTTTTAAGAATTCATATTAATTTTAATGAAGATAACATCAATAATTTTAAAGGCATAAAATTTCATATTATTTGATATTATTTATAATTTTTAAAATTCTAAAAATTACTTAAAGTGAGAAGAAAATTTAAAAAAGTTTTATTTATTATTTTAATAAAGAATAAATATTAAAAGCTAATAGTAAAAATATTACTCAATTATTTAATTCTTATAAATTTTAGTAGGGGCGAACCTCTATGTATTTATTTTTAAATATTAATTTATTTTCTTTTAAATTTAATGAAAAAAATTTTGTATTAATTATTTTTTATTAAACATCTATGTTTAATTTATTATAATTCAAGAATTTCAAATTTTTATTAATTATTTTTTTTAAAGTTTCTTATAATCATAACATTTTTTTATACTTATAATAATATTAATATTTAGTAGTATATTCATCAATTTAGATATTTTTGAAAATATTTTCTATTTAATCATATAATTAATAATTTTACATATATTAGAAGAAATTTTATTGTATGTTCATTTAATTTTTAAAATATCTTATAAAATTATTATAATTATAGAATTAATTATTTAATATTACTTTAATAGAAATTTTTAAGTTTCTTAATTAAAAATTTTAGAAAAATTTTTTGTATAATTTTTTTAAAATTTATAATAATTAAAATAGTTATTTTAGTCCTTATTAATATAAATTTTTTGTTTTTTATATATTTTAAATTATTTATTTATAATTTTCTTTTTTATAATTTTACAAGGAGAATGTATCATTCAAGGATCGCTCATCTAAACACCATAACATATATTTAATAAACAAATTTTAAATAAAATATTAAAACAAATAATAAATTAACAAATAATTAAATAATTAAATATTGGCTAGGAAAATTCTGTTACTAAATCCGTCACAATATTTAGGATGTAATTAGCAAGGGAAATTCCGTCTCTAAATTTGTTGCTATATTCTGGATTTTATTAGCTAGAAAAATTCCGTCGCTAAATCCCTTGTTATTTTCGAGACTAAATTAGCTAGGGAAATTCCGTCGCTAAATCAGTCCCTATATACCGGATGAAATTAGCTAGGAAAATTCCATCGCTAAATCAGTCACAATAATCTAGATGAAATTTGAAAGGGAAATTTCGTCGCTAAATCTGTCGCAATATTTTAGATGTAAATAACTAGGGAAATACTTTCGCTAAATCCGTCGTTATATTATGGATATAATATCCTAGGGAATTTTCGTCGCTAAATCTGTCGCTATATATTGGATGTAATTAGCTAGAGATTTTAGTTGCTAAATCCATCACTTTATTTGTAATTTAATTTGTAAAAGAATTTATATCGCTAAATTAGTCGCCATATTCTGGATTTAATTTGCTAGGGAAATTCCGTCGCTAAATCCATCACTATATTCTGATGTAATTACCTAGGAGAAGTTCCGTCGCTAAATGCATCGCTATATTCTGGATTTAATTAGCTAGAAAAGTTCTATCGCTAAATCCTTCGCTATATTCACCAATTTTCTTGGTACGGAATTTATGTGACTATTCCGTGGCTAATCCATCGTTAATTAGTCTAAAATTTTTATTTCAATGAAAGAAAAAATTCCTTGCTATTGCCCAACTAATCCCAAGCAATTTACCTAGGGATTAACCCCTAGCTAAATGAACATTTTCTTGTAATGGAATTAAAAAAATAAGAATAATAATAAGATTAAGAAGAATAAGTAGATGAACAAAAATAACATGAAAAAGAAGAATAAGAAAAATAAGAAAAATAAAAAGATTAAGAAGAATAAGAAGAATATGAAGAATAAGAAGAATAAGAAGAATTATAAAATAAAAAAAGAATTAGAAGAATTAAAAGAAACAGAAGAAAAAGAAGAATAATAAAAATAGGAAAAATAAGAAGAATAAGATGAAAAAAAAAGAAAAAAAAGAAGAATAATAAGAATATGAAAAATAAATAGAATAAGAAGAATCAGAAAAATAGAAAAAAATAAGAATTATAAGAAAAATATGAAGAAAAAGAAGAAAATGAAGAATTAGAAAAATAATAAGAAAAAGAAGAATATGAAGAATTAGAAGAATAATAAGAATAAGACGTATCATAAGAAAAGAAGAATAATAAGAATAAGAAGAATAAATAGAATAGGAAGAATAGGAAGAATAAGATGAATATGAAGAATAAAAAGAATAAGAGGTAATAAATTGCGGAACCCTCTCGCGGAACCATCTCTGCGAAAATTCTCCTGTGGTTTTCTCTGGATTTTCTCTCTCGCGATTTATCTTGAATAAACTGTTATGTGAATTTGTTGAATGAATTATTGTGCAAATTGCTTCGTGAATTGCTGATCGATATAGATTCTCTCGCGATTTTCTCTCTAACGTTTTATCTCGCATTTATCTTGAATAAACTGTTATGTGATTGTTGAGTGAACTATCGTGCAAATTGCTTCGTGAATTGCTGTTTGATGTTATATTTGCATAGTGCTATTATGTGTAACTGCTAGTTTTGCGCAACGAAGTGCTCCTTGGTTCTCTCGCGAAATTTCTAATATTTACAAAAAGGAAAACTGTTATGGAATGAAGCAATATGGGCGAACATGAACAACAACATTTGTAAGAAATAATAAGCTAAATTAGAAGCCGAAGTGCTCCTTGGTTCTCTCGCGAAAATCCTCTCGCGATTTTCTCCTGCATTTTTCTCTGGCTTTCTCTCGCATTTCTGGAATAAACTGTTATGCGAATAGTTGAGTGAATTATTGGGCAAATTGCTTCGTGAATTGCTGTTCGATACAATATTTGCATAGTGTTTTTGTGTAACTGCTAGATTGAGCAACAAAGAGAGAAGAACACTCCATTGCTGCTCAAACCAAGCTCAACTCAAGGTGAGAATGGAAAAATCTGACTTATTATTAAATAATAAGTCTTTTGCCTCGATGGTGAAGGGAACCGCGCCGATTTCACGAACTCAAGGGAACAAAAATGGGCTCCCTGCTATCATCTTCTCTGCTGAAGAATCTCGAAGGCTCTTAGAACCTTTCGAATACACGCTCGTTGGTAAGTTCTCTCACGGCAGGCCTCGTGCGATTGGAGTTCAGAAATTCATCGACAATTTAAAGCCCAAGGGGAAGGTGAAATTTGTGATTTCGATGGCAAACATGTCGTGCTGCAATGCTCTCACTGGAAGATCAATATCGCCTATGGCAGCGTGGATTATGGCAAGTTGACGGCTTCCCCATGCGTATACTGAAGTGGACAAAGGATTTTACCCTCTTGAAGAGGCGCCTATAGCCCCGGTATGGTTTACATTGCCTTTTCTGCCACTTCATCTTTTCTCCGAAACATCTCTCTATGCAATTTCGTCATGTTTGGGTAAGCCCATGTTACGAGATGAAGCCACAGTAACCATGTCAAGGCCGAATAAAGCACGTGTATGTGTCGAGCTAAACCTCTTAACTAAACCGCCCGACAAAATATGGATAGGTAGTGGGAAGGGGAACAGGCCGAGGGGTTTTGGCAAACAGTCATCCCCGAAAGCCTTCCTCCTTACTGCATAAAATGTAAGAGGCTCGGGCATGAAATTTATCATGCAAGGTGGGGAAAGAAGAACATAAAGGGCAGCAGCATGAAGAGGAGGTACGAAGGTGATGCAATGGGTAAGGAAAGAGGAGGCTTCACTTCTCAAACTAAATATCCAGCTGAAGGGAGATCTGGACAGTGGAATAATATCAAGCATCCCACCAGATAATCCAACTATTACTCAAGAGGAAGGAACCCCGATAGAGACTAACTTGGGGATAGAGAATGATGTTAGCTCAAATAAAGGATGGGAGGAGGTAAAACACAAGAGAAAATATAAAAAAACATCTAAAACCAGAATTGTATTGAAAGAAAAACTTGATGATTATGCGTGGATAGATGAGGATCTTCTGGATTTTCCTGAAGATGAACCGGAAATTTTTAGTTGCCCCTCAAGTCACAAGGGTGATGTATCTCAAGACGAGCCTGAGGTGAAAGCAAAGGATGATATATATATTTATAATGAAGATTGGGGGAATCTTTCAAGAACCCAATCCATGGAGGCCCTAAAGCAAATGGCCATGGTGCTCGGAAAACAGGTAAAATACAATGAGATTAGGCATGAAATTCCTCATACTCCCAAAACAGTAAGAAATACGAAAAAATATGCTAACATGTCTTATGAATCTAAGTGTACAACTCGAGCCCAAGCTAAATTAGTTTTAATGGATAGATGTCTATATTGGAATGTTAGGGGGGTAGCTAATAGCCCCACGATAAATAGATTAAGACTTTTAATTAAAGAGCATAAAATCTCATTAATGATTATTGCAGAACCAATGGTCCATCAAGATCAACTAAATAAATATAGAGAAATTCTAGGATTTAATAAGGCTTATGCTAACCTAAATAGTAAACTTTGGATTTTATGGCACAGTAAATTGAAAATTGAAATAATAAAAGATACCGAACAAATAGTACATTTCAAATTAGATAAGAGCACAGATCAAATAATATCAGCAGTTTACGCAAAAAATGATAAACAATCTAGGTTGGCCTTATGGGAAGAAATGAAAGATATAGCAGAAGAAATTCACTTGGATTTTAGGAGGCACTTTACAGACTTAGAAGCCCTCAAGAAAAGAAAGGTGGCAAAACCACCGGATAAGGGAGCCAGGAAACAATTTAATGATACATAGCCATTACTAATCTAATGGAAATAGATTTCACTGGTTCGAGATATACCTGGTGTAATATTGGAAAAAAAAAAGATGAGTCATCTGGCTCGACTGGATAGGATAATGGTGTAACACAAAGTGGGTCCCTCACAAGGGATCACGGGGCTTAGACACCTGAATAGAACTGCTCTGACTATAGCCCCTTGCTTAGCACGATTCAAAGAAACCAAGGGTAATATGTCTAATTTTAAATTCCAAATATGGGGTAAAGCATGCGAGCTTCGTAGGACTTGTCAGTGAGGTCTTGGAAAGAGCCAGCAGAGGGAAAAACCGTGCAAAGTTCTATCATTAAACTTCTGAGGCTAAAAGCTTGTTTAAAAAAACATGGAACAAGACGTTTTTGGGAAAATTAAATCAGGAGCTAAAAAAACTAGAAGAAAAAGTAGCCAAGCTGGAACAAGATTTTGACTCCCCTAATAACAATGAAACTCGAGTTAGAATTAAGTAAGCTAAAGGAGGAACTGAGATTAAATTACACATGGAAGAATTTATTGGAAACAGCGTGCAAAAATAAAATGGTTAAAAGAGGTGATCGTAATACAAATTTTTTATAATATGTCTAAAATAAAATCTCAAAAAATAAAATTAAAGAGACTAATAAATGAAGAAAGGAAAATGGGTAGAAGATGAAAAGGAAATAGGAGCTCTCTTTAAAATTTTTTTTGAAAATCAACTATGTAGTCCATCATGTAGGACAGATAATTCTTTAATGCATGAGATTAGGGCGATCATCACGGAAGCTCAAAAGCAATTAATGGAATTGATCCCAGAAGAACCAGAAGTTAAAAAGGCTGTCTTTAGTCTTGATAAAGATAGTGCAGCAGGACCTGATGGTTGGAATAATTATTTTTTTCCAGGTAAACTGGCATACGATTAAAACTGAGCTAGTCCCTGCAATGCAAGTTTTTTGTAGGTGCGGAAATCCCAAAATCATGGGTAAAATCTTTTAAAGTATTAATTCCAAAAAAAAGAGTCGCCACATAAATGTGAGGATTATAGACCAATAAGTTTATGCAATGCTATTTATAAAATATTGGCAAAAATATTACAAAATAGGCTAAGCTTAATTTTACCGTCAATAATATCTCAGGAAAAAATGGGCTTTGTTAAAAATAGATTAATGATTGAAAATATAAAACTTGCATCAGAAATGATGAAAGAAATAGGAGGTAAATCTAGAGGAAAAAACTTAGTGGTCAAACTAGATCTATCAAAAGCCTTCGATAGAGTGGAATGGGATACCCTTTGCTTTGTGCTAAGAAGGTTCGGCTTCTCTGAGCTGACCCATAGATCTAATATATAGATGCATTTCAAGTACTTGGGTAAGAGTCCTGGTAAATGGTAAGATAAGTGAGGAATTAAACCAATAAAAGTTTAAGGCAAGGGGATCCTTATCCCCCCTTCTTTTTGATATCTATTTAGAACTATTAATACGAAACTTGAATAAGAAAATATCCGAAGGTAAAATAATGTCATTCAGACAACCAGGAATACACCCAGAATAGGCTTGTTTAGCTTACGCAGATGACCTTATAATATTTACTAATGCTAGCATAAAAGTCTTTAATGAATCTTATGGATCTCTTCAATATTGAAAAAGAGACAGGCCAAATGGTTAATAAAAGTAAATGTCAGTTCATGCTTGCTAAAAATAGCAAATTAAAGTTAGTAGATAAAATAAAAAATATTAGCAGGTTTTGCAGAAATTAAAGGGGCATAATGTATCTAGGTTGTCCGATATATGAGGGGAGGTTGAAGGAAGAATATCTAACTACCTTCAAGACAAGCTAAGAAAGAAAATAGCAGATGGAAAGAAGAGCTCCTAGGGATTTGGGGGGAGGATTACGCTGCTTTCACACGTATTACAAAGCACACTAACACACATTTTATCAGTGATACATCCCCCTAAAAAATTTATTAAAAAACTCGAATCAGAAATGGCTAACTTCTTATGGGGTAAAAAACAAGGCAGAAAATAAATTACACTGGAAGGACTGGAAAAGTATCTGTTATCCGAAAGAGGAAGCAGGTTTAGGTCTAATGAGTCTCCAGGACTCGGCAGCTGCCTGGGACTGTAAAAGCTGGTGGAGACTTAAAGAAAGCGATAATCTTTGGGCTAAATTATGCGGGTAAAATATTTAGATAATAAGAATAAGACCTCTAAGAAAGTTCTGAACAGTTGGGAGTCAATGGAAAAAAACAAAAAGAGATAGTAGACTCACACTCTATACTAAAGAAGAGTGGCTGGAAATGGACGTTAACACCACAAGGAAACTTTTCCCTCAAGTCGGCAAAAGATTGGTCAGAAAGAAAAAACCCGGCTCAACTCGATTTAAATGGGTATGGCAAGAAAACATCCCGCAAAAAATGCGCTCCTTCACATGGAAGGCTTTAATGAATGCTATACCGGTAGATAGAAATATACAAAAGAAAGGGATAAATGCATTGGCATCAGATCGAATGCTGTTCATCTATAGCTGTTCGAAACAACTGAATCATAGTTGCTTTCTAATGGACCCATCGCAGCAGAAATATGGAGAGAGATGGAAGGGGGAAAAAAGAATATGTAAATAGATGATGGATTAATAGATAACGTTAAAAAATTGGGAAAAAGAAAACACGAAAAGCCCCCACCAGGAAATGGCTTAAATCAGAAACTGCCAGCATCCTAATTATTTGGTAGCATATGGAATCTTCGAAACAAAAGTAAATTTGAAAATATAAGGATGAATTTAACAGAAATTATAAAAGTATATTAAAAAGGAGATATGTAATATATCAATAATAAAAACCGATAGTAATACAGGAAAATGAAACAAGAAAAGAAAGCTTGAGAAAGAATGAGGATCTCACATATAAAGTCTTAAAACAGCAATGGGCTAAATGTATATACTGGAATGCTCCGCCGGGTTGGCAAATTCTCACTTAATACGGATGGGAGTTTTTAGCAGGGACACTGGAATAGCTAGGAGGAGCGGGAGGTAATAAGAGATCATACCAGGGACATAACAGAAGCTTTCACCAGATCTAGTAGAGCCTCATCGGCTTTAGAAATCGAAAATTAGAGCATTAAAAATCAGGGTTAGAGATATGTAAGCTAGGTTAAACTTTAAAAACATTGAGTCCAGGTAGACTCAAAATTACTAGTTGAAATAGTAATCAATAAGAAAATATTATGGAGGTATGAAGAGGACCTAGAAGTAATTCTTAGTCTTTGGACGAACTGAAGGCCTCAATAATACATATATATAGAGAAGCTAATAATCTAGCGGACAGTCTATCTAAAATAGGCACCACCAGAGGAGATATTGAATATAACGAGGAATTCATGCCAAACAAACTAAAGGGAATAGCATGTTTAGATAAAATGGGATTCCTTATATTAGAACAAATAAACAGACCACGAAGGTATGACAAAGTCTCTACTTTCTGATGGATTGAGCGGGAATTCATCATTTCAGAGAATTTCTGTCTCACAATTAAATGGAATGGCAGGGTGGAGATTGAGCCATATTCAAAAATAAAATAAAACTTAAAGCTTAATTTAGAATTTTGAATTCAAAAAAGAAGCATACAGATTAGAATCATAAATGTCTTAACTCTGCTTTTCGGCAGAATAGTGAGTATCTTAAAGGAGTATCTTGACTTCCCTTGAAGGAGTTAAGAAGAATAATAGGGTATAAATGTAGGAGATCCCATTGCAGGATGTGTTAATTCTGCATTTCGGCGGAATAGTGCATAGCTAAAAATGCAAGGGTGTCAAAATAATATGTATGTATGTGCTAATTCTGTATTATAAAATATGTGTATTCTGCATTTCGGAGAATTCGATATTCTCTTTAGAAAGTATGTACTTTGACTTTCCTTGCAGGACAATTTGTATTTCTTGCAGATTGTTAAGGAGGAGAAATCGACAATTCTGTGGAGCTTTAGTCTTATGTTGTATAAGTTTAATCAAGGATAAGGGTAATAGGGTGTCAAGATCTTGTAGGCACGTTCGTTTTTTTCTCTTTGGTTTTGTTACAGGATCGACAGTGTATAAACGAGGAAGGAAGATGGCGGAAACCTTTTAGAAAGTATGTGAAGAGAAGAGCCAGACGCACGGGGAAGAGGAGAGATAGAGGCCCGACCTCATGGGCAGCACTATCCCCATATACTGCCTCCAGATGCTGCTGCTGCTACAACTGCCTCCACACAGAGGTAGGGACTACGTAGTCTGTTGTTGTCGGTTGAAAACCTGCTGGTGTGGAAGCCTGTTGCTGTTTGTTGCTGTCTGTTGATGTCTGTTGCTGTGGAAGAAGCTGCCTGAACCTGCCTACACAAAAAATCAGGATGATGGGAGAATAAAGAAGATGCTGAGGAAGGCTGTTGCTGTCTGTTGCTGCCATAAGCGCACTCTGTTGCTGCCATGGGAGAATAAAAATCTTACAAGTGCATACACCTATGCAGAGAGAAATCTGTTGCTGCCATGAGTCCTCTCGTGCTGAGATGAGTATACCTAACGGTGTGGAAAGGCTAATGCTGTTCATTGTTACAAATTATGAAGAATCACAAAGAGAGCGGCTTCCGCCACAGTTAACTTAAATAAGGATAATGCTCTGTATTTTGGAACAGGGAATTGCCCTATAAATGTATTGTCTTACAAATAGACTTTTGAGGTTGTAAAGGTTTTCCTCCACCTACAAGTGAGGGTTATGTTTTCTTTAATAAAAGATAAAAGCCTTTAAAAAAAAGAATAAGAAGAATAAAAAGAATAAGAAGTATAAGAAGAATAAGAAGTATAAGAAGAATAAGAAGAATAAGTATAATAGAGAATAAAAAAAATTAGAAGAATAATAAGAATAATAAGAATAAGAATAAGAAGAAAAAGTAGAATAAAAAGATTAAGTTTAATAATTTGAAAAAGAAAATAAGAAGAATAAGAAGATTAAAAAGATTAAAAAGAATATGTTGAAAAAAAAGAATAACAAGAATAACTTAAAAAATAAGAATAAGAAGAATAAGAAGAATAAGAAGAATACGAAGAATAAGAAGAATACTAAGAATAAGAAAAATAAGAAGAATAAGAAGAATAAGAAGAATAAGAAAAATAAGAAGAATAACAAGAATAACACGAATAATAATATTAATAATAAGAAAAATAAAATGAATACGAAGCATAAAAAAATAAGAATAAGAAGAATAAGAAGAATAAAAATGATACGAAGAATAAGAAGAATAAGAAAGATAAGAAGAATAAGAAGGATAAGAAATATAAGAAGAATAAGAAGAATGAGAAGAATAGTAAGAATAACAAGAATAAGAAGAATAAGAAAGATAGAAGACTAAGAATAAGAATAAAAAATATGAGTAATAAATAGAATAAAAAGAAGAAAAAGAATAATAAAAATTAGAACAATTAGAAGAATAAGAAAAATAAGATGAATAAGAAAAATAAGAAAAATAAAAAGAATAACAAGGATAAAATTAAAAAAAAGAATAATAAAAATAAGAAGAATAAAAAAATAAGAAGAATTAGAAAAATAAGAAGAATACGAAAAATAAGAAGAATAAGAAAAATAAGAAGAAGAAGAAGAATAAGAAGAATAAGAAGAATAAGATAAAAGGAAGAATAAGAAGAATAAAAAGAATAAGAATAATAAGAATAATAAAAAGAATAACATGAAAAAGAATAATAAGAAAAATAAGAAGAATAAGAAGAATATTAAAATAAAAAGAATAAGAAGAATAAGAAAAATAATAAGAATAACGAGAATAACACAAAAAGAAGAATAATAAAAATAAAAAGAATAAGAATAAGAAGAATAAAAAAAATAAGATTAATACGAATAAGAAGAATAAGAAGAATATGTAGAAAAAGAAGAATAAGAAGAATAAGAAGAATAAGAAGAATAAGAAGAAGAATAATAATAAGAAGTATAAGAAAAATTATAAGATTAAGAAGAAAAAGTAGACTAGCAAAAATAACATGATTTACACAAAAAAAAAGAATGAGAAGAATAAGAAGAAAAATAAGAAAAGAAGAAGAAGAAGAAGAAGAAGAAGAAGAAAAAAAAGAAAAAGAAGAAGAAGAAGAAGAAGAAGAAAAAGAAAAAGAAGAAGAAGAGAAGAAGAAGAAGAAGAAGAAAAAGAAGAAGAAGAAAAAAGAAGAAGAAGAAAAAAAAGAAGAAAAAGATGAAAAAGAAGAAAAAGATGAAAAAGAAAAATAAGAAAGATAAGAAGAATAAAAAGAATACGAATAATAAAAAGAATAAAATGAATAAATAGTATAAGAAGTTTAAGAAGAATAAGAATAATAAGAATAATAAGAAGAATTAGATGAATAAGAAGAATAATAAAAATAATAAGAATAATAAGAATAAGAAAAATAAGAAGATTAATAAGTATAGGAAAAATAAGAAGAATAAGATAAATAATAAGAATAAAAGATAAAAAAGAATAAGAAGAATAAGAAAAATAAAATAAATAAATAGTATAATAAGAATAAGAAGAATAAGAAAAATTAGATGAATTAGAAGAAAAACAAGAATAATAACAATATGAAGAATAATAAGAATAAGAAGAATAAGAAGATTAATAAGTATAGGAAAAATAAAAAAGAATAAAATGAATAATAAGAATAAAAAGAAAAAGAAGAATAAGAAGAATTAGAAGAATAAGAAAAATAAGAAGAATAATAAGAATAAAAAGAATATAAAGAAAAAGAAGAAATAAAAAAAATAGAAGAATAAGAAGAATAAGATGAATAAGAATAATAAGAAGAATAAGAAGAAAAAAAGAATAAGAAGAATAGGAATAATATGAAGAATAAGAAGAATAATAATAAAAAGATGTATAAGAAGATATGAAGAATAATAAAAAAATGAAGAATAAGAAGAATAATAAGATGAAGAAGAATATGAAGGAATTAGAAGAATTATAATAATATGATGAATAAGTAGAATAAGAAGAATAATAACAATAAGAAGTATAAGAAAAATAATAATAGTAAGAAGAATAAAAGGAATAAGAAGTATAAAAATATAAAAATGAATAAGAAGAATAATAAGATTTAGAAGAATAGGAAGAATAAGAAGAATATAAAGAATAATAAGAATAAAAAGAATAAAAAAAATAAAAAGAATAAAAAGAATTAAAACAATAACAAGAATATAAAGAATAAGAAGAATAAGTAGAATTAGAAGAATATTAAGATTTTGAAGAATTGGAAGAATAAGAAGAATAAAAAGAATAATAAGTAAAAGAAGAATAAGATGAATATGAGAATAAGAAGAATAAGAAGAATATAAATAATAAGAAGAATAAGAATAATAAGAATAATAAGAAGAATAAGAATAGAGAGTAAGAGTAAGAAGAGTAAGAAGAATTACAAGTATATGATGAATTAGAATAATATGAAGAATAATAATAATATGAAAAATAAAAATAATAAGTAGAATAAGAAGAATAAAGAGAATAAAATGAATATTAATAATAATAAGAATAATAATAATAATAAGTAGAATAAGAAGAATAAGATGAATAAAAAGAATAAGAACAATAAAAAGAATAAGAAGAATAAGAAGAATAAGAAGAATAAGAAGAAGTAGAAGAATAATAATAATGAATAAGAAGAATAATAAGAATAAGAAGGATTATAAGAATAAGAAGAATAACAAGAATAAAAAGAATAAAAAAAATAAGAATAAAAAGAAGAATGAGAAGAATAAGAAGAATAGGAAGAATATAAAAATTAGAAGAATAAGAAGAATAATAAGAATAAGAAAAATTAGAAAAATAAGAATAAGAAGAATAAGAACAATAAGAAGAATAGAAGAGTAATAAGAATAAGAAGAATTATAAAAATAAGAGGAATAAGAAGAATAAGAAGAAAAGTAGAATAAGAAGAATTAAAAGAATAAGAAGAATAAGAAAAATAAGTAGAATAAAAAGAATAAGAAGATTAAAAAATATAAAAAGAATAATACGAATAAAGAGAATAAAAAGATTAAGAAAATTACAAGAATAAGAAAAATAAGAAGAATAAGAATAATAAGAATAATAAGAATGATAAGAATAATAAGAATAATAAGAATAATAAGAATAATAAGAATAATAAAAATAATAAGAACAATAAGAATAATAACAAGAATAAGAAAAATAAGTAGAATAAGAACAATAAAAAAATTAAGAAGAATAGGAAGAACAAGTAGTATAAAAACAAAAATTAAAATAAGAACTATAAGAAAAATAAGAAGAGTAATATGAAAAATAAATAATAAGAAGAATAAGAAGAATAAGAACAATAAAAACAATAAGAACAATAAGAAAAATCAGAAGAATAAGAATAATAAGAAGAATAAGGAGAATAAGAAGAATAACAAGAATAAGAACAATAAGAAAGAATCGAAAGAATAAGAAGAAAACGAAGAATAAGAAGAATAAAAAGAATAAAAAGAATAAAAAGAATTATAAGAATAAGCAGAATATGAAGAATATAAAGAATAAGAAGAATAACAAGAAATAGAAGAATAAAAATAATAAAAAGAATAAGAAGAATATGAAGAATAATAATAATAAATGAATAATAAGAATAAGAATAATTAGAAGAATTAGATGATTAAGTAGATTTAGAAGAAAATGTTAAAATAAGAAGAATAAGAAGAATAAAAAGAATATGAAGAATAAGAAAAATAATAAGAATAAGAAAAATAAGAAAAATAAAAAAATTAATAAGAATAAGAAGGATAAAAAGGAACAAGTAAAAGGAATAAATAGGTTTTTCGAATTTGCTTATCTCTCATTTATAGAGAGAGAAAGATATTTCATAGAGATAGAAACTCCATTTTTGATGTTCTCAAGCTTGAGTTATGGAAAATCTCTCTAAGATGCAAAAATCATTATCCTCGTTTATTAATGAAACTAGTATTCTAAACCCACTTTTTTGTAAGAAAGAGGTGGCGCCAGCTGTATGCTTCCTGATCGAGTATATCAAAAAGATTACTGCCCCATTTAAGCTTACCCTTCTCGGCAAGTTTTCTCACGGGAGCCCCAGATTCAAAGATATATATGCAATTTTCTAAGCCTTAAAGTTTTGGGACTCATTAAAGACATCATGGTATGATGTTAAACATATAATGATTCAACTCAAAAAGGAAGAGCACCTCATCTGTTTATGGCTACACGGGTAGGGGAGCATCTTGGGCTATCCAATGCGGCTGTTCAAATGGATGCCTGAATTCAATCCAAAGGAGGAATCTGTGCAAGCCCTATTGGTTTTATCTCTTTCATCTCTCATTTCATCTATTCTATAAGCACTCTTTATTCCATATTGCACGGTGTGTGGTAAGCCTTAGCGTATTGATACCCAAGAAGGATAATCCCAAAAAAAGTGAGGATTATATACCCAAAAATCTATGTAATTCGATGTATAAAATTTTGACAAAAGTCCTACAGAATATACTAAATAGGGTAATTCCCTCCATCATTTCTGTAGAACAAGAAGGATTCATTAAAATTAGACTAATGATGGAAAATATTAATTTAAATGTAGAATTGATGAAGGAAATTGAGGCTAAAGTTAGGGGCCATAATGTGATTATGAAGTTAGATTTGTCTAAAGTATTTGACAGGGTTGAATGGAATATTTTATGCTTTACAATGAGGAAAATGGGATTCTCGAAATTTTGGATAGATCTAATGTATAGTTGCATCTCTAGCACATGGGTTAAAATTCTAATTAATGTGGAGGCATGTGGTGAATTTAAGCCAATTAGGAGACTTAGATAGGAGGATCCTTTATCTCCATTATTATTTAATATTATATATATATATAAATATAATTGATAATAACAAGTTTAAACTAAAAAATGAAGGAGGGTAATATTACTAGCTTTAAACAACCTAGACATACTCGGAATGTAAGCTACCTAGCTTATGTGGATGATTTAATTGCATTTACCAATGTCGGGAGCAAATCACTGAAGAATATGATGATGCTATTTGACATAGTAGAGGAAGAAACGGAACAACAACTTAATAAAAATAAATACCAATTTGTTGTTTCAAGGAAAACACCTGAAAGGACAATTCAAATAATAAAAAGAATTACAAGCTTTGATCATAGTAAATGAGCATTAATGTACATGGGTTGTCCTATATATGAGGGTAGACTGAAAGAAGAATATCTTACATTTTTAATCAATAAATTAAGAGATAAAATAGTGGGATGGAAGGAGAATATGGTAAGTATGGTAGGATGAATCATATTAATTAAACATGTCCTATAAGGAACTATAGCACCCATCTTAATGTCCTTACAATTGCCAAAAAAGATCTTGAAAATCTTAGAAAAGTAAATGGCTAACTTCCTATGGGGTAAAAAATCAGGAAAAAATAAGCTACATTGGAAAAAAAATGAGAAGATATATGTTGTTTAAAGGAGGAAGTGGGTCTAGGCTTGAATAAATTAAATGATATGGCCATGGCTTGGGCATGTAAGAACTAGTGGAGGCTCAAGCAGGATGATATCCTGTGGGCGAGTTATATGCAAAGTACAAATATGCAAATGGATTCTAGTATACTGGCAAATCTGGTTATGAATAAGATGGAAATGTGGCAATATGAAGAACAGATAGAGACAATTAAAAGTCTTTTAACCAAAATAAAAGGAGAAATTATGCATATATATAGAGAAGCTAATGTTGTAGCAGACAACATAGCCAATGAAGGTTTGAAGAAGTGTTTACAAGAGTTTGAGGGAGCTGAGATTCCAAAAAAATATAAGGGCTTAATCATATTAGATAAATTAGAATTCACGTATATTAGAATTCAAAAGTAGTAGCTAGAAAACAAATCTTTGATCTCTCCGGTCCTATGGTGTAATCATAAATATATATTGATCTGCTTTGGTTTTAAGGTTCACATGTATACTCAAGATGAAAGGAACATCCTATGGAAGATGGCCTGATATATAAATCAATGTACTTTACGTATGCTTAAAGTGAAGGGATGGCAAAACAATATAAGGCAAAGAGTGAGGCTGCCAAAATAAAGTTTATCACCGGCTAGGAGGCAATTAAATTATATATACCTGCTTTTATCTTTTGGCATGTATTGCAGGGGAGACAGGCAGATGCATACATGACTGCTACTATTTTCTATTAAATACATGAAGCTGGATAAAGCTACTACTGGAGGTGTAGTGATTTAATGCATGCTTTGCTTTTTGTTTAAGGGTGTAAAATAGGTTAAGAGCTGTAATAAAGGCAATATAAATTCTGTTATGCTGATTGAAGTGAAGGGGTTTGAGGTAGAGAGGCTATCAAGAATTAAAACAATATTAAAACAACCTGCAAGGGGCAGTGAATGGTTTTGCTGTTGACAGATACCAATACTTTCTATGTTATTGGCATTGTGTCTGTTTTGCAAGGGCAAAGGCATAGATATTAGTAGGTAGAATAGGAAAGGAAATATGAATATAATAGTAGAGATGCTGCAAAAATACTAAACAAAAGCAGGACAATAAAGTGGCTATAGAGGAGAAAGGGACTAACAAAAAGCATAAGGGATAGAGAAATAAAAGATTAACAGACCGAACTTCAAGTAAAATAGCCTATTGTGTAGAATCAAAGTGAAATGATGCATTTAGAGATAAGATAAGTAGATTCAATTATAAAATAATGTGTATTGTTTTATTTATTTTATTCAAGGGTGTAAAAGGGTAAAAGGGTAGTTCTAGAATGTAAAAATGGTATTCCTCCGTCAAAAGAGATGACTTCTTATTAATAAAACAAAATTTCAAATAAAAGAAAAATAAGTAGAATTGTAAGAATTAGGAGCATAAGAAGAATAAGAAGAATAATAAGATTAACAAGAATAAGAAAAATAAGAAGAAGAATAAGAATAAGTAGTATAAGAAGAATAATAAGAAATATAAGAATAATAAAAAAAAAGAAGAATAAGAAAAATAAGAAGAATAAGAATAATAAGAATAATAAGAATAATACAAACAATAAGAATAATAAGAATAATACAAACAATAAGAATAATAAGAATAATAAGAATAATACAAACAATAAGAATAATAAGAATAATACAAACAATAAGAATAATAAGAAGAATAAGAAGAATTAGAAGAATAAAAAGAATAAATAGAATAAATAGAATATGAAGTATAAAGAGAATAAGAAGAATAAGAATAATTAGAAAAATTAATAGAATATGAAGAATAAAAAGAATTAGAAGAATAATTAGAATTAGAAGAATATGAAGAATAAGTAGAATTATAAAAATAAAAAGAATAAGAAGAATAAGAAGATTATGAAGAATAGGAAGAATAGGAAGAATAAGAAGAATAAGAAGAATAAGAAGAAAATAAGAATAACAATAAGAAGAATAACAAAAAGAATAATAAGAAGAATAAGAAGAATAAGAAGAATAATAAAAATAAGTAGATTAAGAAGAATAGGAAGAATAAGAAGAATAATAAGAATAATAAGAATAAGAAGTTTAAGATGAATAAGAAGAGTAATAAGAATAAGAAGAAAAAGAATAATAGAATAATAAAAATAATAAGAATAATAAGAGAATAAGAAGAATAAGAGGAATAAGAATAATAAGAATAATAAGAATAATAAGAAGAATAAGAAGAATAAGAAGAAAAATAAGAATATTAATAATAAGAAGAATAAGAAAAATTAGAAGAAAAAGAAATAAGATAAAAAAAGCTTCAACTTTCTAGAGAGAGAAGCATCCATTTTGAGTGAAGAAGTTCAATTTTCAAGCTAAAATGCAGAAATCCAATTTACTCTAACAAAAATTCATTTGCATCACTATTCAATGGGACCGAGCTAGTATTTTTGATATTTGACGTGAAAAATGGTGAGCCTTCTATAATTTTTTCGAATGAGAAACTAACAAAGCTTACTGATATGTTTAAGCTCATGCTTATCGGGAAGTTCTCCAATGGCTGACCCGTATTCAAATACATTCATGATTTTCTTGCTTAATTAAAGTTGAGTGAAGCGGTAAGTATGACTTGGTTTGATGAAAAACATATATTCCTCCGTTTCAAGGAGGAAGACGACTTCCTCAGAATATGGCTTAGAAAATAGTGTACATTCTCGTGGTACCCTATGCATGTCCTCAAGTGGTCGCCAAGCTTTACTCCTCGGGTAAAACCAACACATGCCCTGGTATGGTTTAATTTACTAAACTTCCTTCTTCATTTTTCTTCACAAGCTTCCTCTATATTCAATCGACCTTTGCTTAGGCAAACCATGGGTCATTTCTGAAGCCACAACATGCATGACTAGACCAAGTAGGGCCAATTTTTGTATTGAAATAAACCTTAGAAATCTTCCCTCGAATAAAATATGGATTGGTAGTAACTCCTCAAATGGATTCTGGCAGAAGGTTATTCCAGAATCCATGCTAAGTTAATGCATAAATTACCTTAGAATGAGACATGAAATAACAGAATGTATGGTGCAATGAGGGATGAAAAAATTGGGTTTAAGGCGAGGAAAGGTTGAAGCATGGTATGGGTGAAGAGGGGGCAGAAAGAAGAAGAAGGAGCTGTGAAATTGAACAAGGAGGAGAGTGTAGAAGATAGAAGGAATGCATCAGATCCTCACAGTGAGAAAGGGGCAGAAGAAAGGGTAGGGCTTATATGCAAATTGTGAGTGTTAGAGAGAGGGATGAAAAGAGTTTAGAAGGGGCATTGGAGGAAATTGAAGAAGGGTCTGCTGGAAAAAAGAATGATGTGAAGTGAGAGGGGGAAAAGCGAGAGAAAGATGTAGAGGCAAGGGTAGAAAAGGATATAGAAAGGTATAGAGTGAATGTAATTAGGAAATGGCTTGCCGAAACAGCAAGGATGATAGAAGGAATAAGGGCAGAAGGGAGGATAGTAAATAGTAGGGTCGAGGTAGGAGGAAGGAGGAAGGAGGAAGGAGAAGATAAAAGGAGCAGTAAAAATTAAAGAAATAGAGAGATTTAATTAGGGGGTGATGACCTTCTCTCGGAGGTGGGCTCGGAGGCAAAAAGCTGGTTGTTTATAAGACAGAATAAAGAGGAAGTGAGGCATATCTCTAATCTTCCTCTGGATGATTTGAATGAATAGAATATGTTTAGATTCATCCCACAAAATAGAGAAAGCACAATTAAAGAATTAAGAAGATTGAGGAAAGGCCTAGAAAAAATGAAACTAGGAAAAGTGCAGGTGCCACCTAGCTCAAGTAAAGCATCAAGAAATAAGAAAAAATATTAAAATATGAAGTATGATTTGAAATGCATCACTAGAGCACAAACAATATTTATATAGATATGTTTAATAGCCTGTATTGGAACATAAGAGGAGTGGCGTATACTCCTAAGATAAATATAATTAAAAGGCTAATTATAATACACAAAATTAATATTATAATCTTAGCTGAACAAATGGTAAAAAAAGAAGAAATAGAAAAAATTAAAAATTTGATTAGCTTCGATCATGCCTATTCAAATCTGAATGGTAAGTAATAGGTCCTATGGAATAAGTCAATGAAGTTTGAAATATTGGCAGAAGCTGAGCAAATTATCAGCTTCAAATTAGGTAAATCAGATTCGATCATTTTAGCAGTGTACTCTAGCAATGCTAGAGAATACAGGAAATTGTTATGGCAAGCAATGAATGATCTAGTTGCAAAGAAAACTCCGTGGATTTTGGAAAAAATTTTAATTTGATTAGAAATCCTAGTGAAAAAAGGGGAGGTTGACCTCTTGACCAGATTTCTTAACACACAATGGGTGGACAAGATGGGAGGAATAAAAAATCAAAAATCTAAGTAGAACCTGCTCAGATCATATCCTGCTCCTTATGGCATTTGAGGTAAGTAATGGGAAAAACTACGGGTTTAAATTTCAAAACATGTGGGGATTGCATAAGGATTTGATACCATAGTAAAAGAATCATGGGAAATCTAGTTTTGGGAAACCCTATGTAAAAACTGGCAAAAAAAACATCGAACCTTGCTAATAGCACTTGCTAAATGGAATAAGAAGATTTTTGGAAGATTAGTAAAAACATTCAAGAAGTTGAACAGATGGTTGAGACCCTTGAAATAGAATATGAACAGAGGCAAGATGACGTCTCTAGAATTGAGTTAAGTTAAGCAAGAGCACAACTAATGCTTTAAATGCACATTGAATAAGGTTTTTGGAAATAGAGAGCCAGAGTGAATTAGCTAAAAGATGGAGTCAAAAATATGAAATAATTCAATGCTATGGCAAAAATAAGAAGGCAGAAACAAAAAATAAAAAGATTAAAATTATCAAATGGGCAATGGTTAGAAAAGGAAGATGAAATAAAAAATGAACTAAAAAAGCATTTTACAAATCATTAATGCAATTCAAACACACCTAGAAGGGCTTCATTAATGCAGTATATTGAGAGGAAGGTCTTAGAAGAAGATAACAAAAAATTGGAAGAACTTTTCATAGAGGAAGAGGTAAAGGAGGTAGTGCTTAGTGTGAACAAAGATAGTGCTGTAGGTTTAGATGGGTGGAATAATAGTTTTTTTTAGCGTAGTTGGCATTTTATCAAAAAAGAGCTAGTAGCGGCTTTAGCTAGTATCTTTGTTGGCACGAAGATTACAAAAGTGTAGGCTGATTTTTTATAGTACTGATTCCTAAGAAGGCTAATCCACAGACAAGTGAAGATTATAGGCCAATTAGCCTATGTAATTCAATTTATAAGATTTTAGCTAAATTACTACAATACAGGCTAAGCAAAATTCTTTTGTCTATCATATTTGTTGAACAAACCACTTTTGTCAAAAATAGGTTGATAATAGAAAATATTAATTTAGCTTCAAAAATCATAAAATAATAGGAGCTAAATCAAGAGGGCATAACGTAATATTTAAACTAGATTTGTTCAAAGCATTCGATAGAGTTAAATGAGATAGTTTGTGCTATTTAATGATAAAGATGAGCTTTTCGAAATTTTGGATAAACCTAATGCATAGATGCATTTCTAGCACATGAGTTAAAATTCTCATAAACAGACAGGCTTGTGAAGAATTTAAACCAACAAGAGGGCTTAGACAAGGGGACCCACTCTCGCCATCCTTATTTAACATTTATCTGGAGCTCTTTATATTAAATCTAAAAAAGGATATGAGAGAGGGAAAATTCATTACATATAAACAGCCAAGGAGCACATCAACTGTGAGCTGCTTGGCGTATGTGGATGATATTATTGTCTTCTCAAATGCAAGTAGCAGATCCATTAGAAATTTGATGAAGTTATTGTAGAATTTGGAGGAAGAACCGGGGCAAGTGTTAAATATAAATAAATGCCAATTTATAATTGCAAAGAACACACCTAAAAACACAGCCACAAAAATAAAATATTTCACAGGCTTCATGCATAAAAAAGGAGCTCTAAGCTACTTAGGTTCCCAATTTATGAAGGAAGATTGAAGGAGGAGTATTTTGTAGGTCTGGTTGAAAAGGTGAGGCAAAAGATTGTGGGTTGGAAAGAAGACCTAATAAATATGGCAGAATAAATTATGTTAATCATGCATGTGCTACAAGGAATGCTAGCATACACTTTAATGGCTTTACAAACACCAAAAAACATAATCACAAAGCTTGAAAAAGAAATGTCTAATTTTTTATGGGTTAAAAGGGAAGGAAAAAATAAAACTCATTAGAAAAGATGGGGAGAGCTCTATTTCCTGATGGAGGACGGTGGTTTAGGTTTCTATAGATTGAATGATATAGCCAAAGCTTGGGCTTGTAAAAATTGGTGGAGTTTAAAAAATAATAAAAGCGGTAGTCTTTGGGTGGAATATATGAAAGCTAGATATATTCTAAGCGATAAAGCATTCAAGAATCCAAAAAAGGTTACAAAAAGTTGGAAGTTGATGTGTAAGCAACAAATCATTGTGGAGAAGCATGCAATACTAAAAATCTCCGGTTGTAAATGGTCTTTGAACCTACAAAAAAAAATTATGCTAAAAAGTCTAAAGAGCTTGTTAGAAATAAAAAACATCCACAAGATATTTTTGAAAGAACATGGACAAAGGTGCTCCAGCAAAAAATGAATATGTTCAAATGGAAACTTCTCTCAAATGGGATTCCTGTCGACAAGAATATATAGAGGAAAGGCATAAGATTAGCATCCATATGCGAATGCTGTAATCAAGATATAGAAAACTTGGATAATCTTTTTTTAAAAGGAAAAATAGCTTAGAAAATATGGAATAAATTAGAAATGGATGCGGATATAAAAGCTAGTACAACATCACTTGAATAGAAGTTGAAAAATGGAGGGATAGTTATACTAAAAATAGGATTTTAAAATGGATAAGAAATTACATTCTGCATATCACAGTCTAGTGCTTATGGAAGTCAAGAATAGAAGTTAGTTCGATGGTGATCTGATGAATGCCATAACCATATTAGAAGAAATTAAAAATGAAAGCACATTTATTTCGGCCTATAATCTTATAAAATTGAGTAGTATAGGACAAGATGAGAACATGAAGTTAACTTGGGGTCTCTCTACACGCGTTAAGAAAATGCCAGCAATAAGAGTTATCAGCTGGAATAAGCCACCTCAAAGAGGTTTAGTTCTAAACATATATGGGAGCTTTAAGTGAGATATGGAAGTAACGGGTGGGGGAGGTGTGATTAGAAATTAAGAGGGAAATGTAATAAAAGCATTCACAATGGGGGGGGGGGGTATGGTCTCCTCAAATGCTGAAATTAAATCATTATACAAAGGAATGACAATGTGTAAGTAAAATAACTTTTTAAATATTCAAGTTCAGGTATATTTGAGCCTGCTAGTTGATTTAGTGATAGGTAACTTAGATTTATAAAAGTTTGAGGATGACATTAATAAAATTAAAAGTTTAATAGAAGAATTAAATGGTAAAATCACACATTTTTAGGGATGAAAATGTCGTGGTTGATAAATTAGCTAATGAAGGTAGAGAGAAAGGAGCATAGGAATTTGATGGTGTTAGTATTCCGAATAAATTCAAAGGATTAATACAATTTAGATAAAATAAGTTTCCCATATATTAGAGTTCAAAAATTAAAGATTAGAACAAAATAAGTTGAAGCTAGGTGGCAATGTTTAATTCTTAGTTTTTTTAACTTGTTTTTTGTAGATATTAATATATGCAGGAGAAGTTATTCAAGAGTCCCCCCAGTCCTGAGGGGGGACTATAAAAAGATAGACTACATTAAAAAAGGTCACAACTATTTGTGACAATTTGTTTTGTAGGTTTTGCTGAGGAGGGCAAGAAGGGACAACTATTTGTTGCAAACTGCCATTATGCTAATAGTGGGGTGGTATAGCCCCAGAGGTAGTGGATTATATTTGTAGTTGCTTGAATTTATTTTGTAGGTTCTTACTGAGGAGGTCAAGAGGGCACAGTTGTTTGCTGCAAACTACCATTATAATGGTGGCAGAGAAAACAAGCTGCATGTGCTAGTCATAAAGGGTAGGTGGTAGTGAAACATATAGAATGGAAGGATGCTTGTTATTTGTTTTGTAGATTCATTTACTTCAGGAGCAAGCTAAGAATGGAGGTATGCAAGATGCCAGGCACTGAAAGCAAGTGTGTGTAAAATGTTCGAATGATGTTACTGGTTGTGTGTATGGGTCTGGAAAAGTAAGTGTTTGTTTCAAGGTTTAAGGGGAATGTAGTCTAATGGGTAAGCAGTCTGTTATGCTTGTAGAAAGGTTAGGTACGTGGGGGTTTGTTGAGCAGTCTGTTGTGTGAGAGTCTGTTAAGTGTCTGTGGTGGCAGTGTTTTTGGGCAAGCTTCAGTAGGAGCATTGCTAAGGAAGGAAGCATGACTAAATGGAATCTCTTGGAGGAGCTCAGGAAAGGTAGGAGGTGAAGAGGGCATGAGAAAGATAAAAAAACATATTATCGCAACCTTGAAATTCAACAAAATCTAGAAAAATGCATGGCCCAATGTAGAAACTGAAAAGAATAAGAAGAATAAAAAAATAAGAAGATTAAGAAGAATATGAAGAATATGAAGAATAAGAAGAATAATAAGAATATGAAGTTTAAGAAGAATAAGAAGAATAATAAGAAATAATGAAGAATAATAAGAATATGAAGAATAATAAGAATAAGAAGAATAAAAATAATAATAATAATAATAAGTATAAGAAGAATAAGAATATTTAAGAAGAATTAGAAGAATACGAAGAATAATAAGAAACATATGAATAAGAAGTATAAGAAGAATAAGAAGAGTAAAAAAGAGTAAGAAGAGTAAGAAGAATAAGAATAAGAAGAAGAAGAATAATAATAATAATAATAATAATATGAATAATAAAAATAATAAAAATAATAAAAAGAATAATAAGATAAAGAAGAATAAAAAAATAAGAAGAATAAGAAGAATTAGAATAATAAGAAGAATTAAAAGAATAAGATTAAAAAGAAGAATAAGAAGAATTAGAATAATAAGAAGAATTAAAAGAATAAGATTAAAAAGAAGAATAAGAAGAATAGGAAGAATATGAAGAATAAGAAGAATAAGACGAATAAGAAGGATAATAAGAATATGAAGAATAAGATGAATAAGAAGAACAAGAAGAATAAGAAAAAAGAAGAAGAATAAGAAGAATAAGAAATATAAGAAGAATAAGAAGAATATGAATAATAAAAATAATTACCAGAATATGAAGAATAAGAAGAATAAGAAGAATAAGAATAATAAGAATAATAAGAAGAATAAAAAGAATAATATAAATAAGAAGAATAAGAAGAATATAATAATAATAATAAGTATAAGAAGAATAAGAAGAATAAAAAGAATAAGAATAATAAGAAGAATAAGAAGATTAATAAAAATATGAAGAATAAGAAGAATAATAAGAATAAGAAGTATAATAAAAATTACAAGAGTAATAAGAATAAGAAGAATAAGAAGAATAATAAGAATAAGAAAAATAATAAAAACAAGAAGTAAAATAAGAATAAGAAGAGTAAATAGAATTAGAAGAATAAGAACCACTACAAGAAAAATCCCATATAGCGAGGGACAATTCCCTAGCTAAATGGGAAATTTCCATCTTTAAATCGGAAATAGCAATGGAATACTGACGGATCAAGACCCTTTCTAAAGTGCTTCTTGCTAAATTTTAGTGACCGAAGTTTCCCAAGCTAAAAAATTAGCAATGGAAAATTCCCTTGCTAAAAAAAATTTGCGTAGCTAAAATAGCAAGATAAATGAAATATTCTATTGCTAAACAAAAATAACGATGACTGATTCCCTAGCTAAAGTCCCTAGATAATGAAAATTAGCGACGGAATATCCGTCTCTAATTTTAATATTTCCCTAGCTAAATTAGCTAGGAAAAATTCCGACGCTAAATTTGCTATGAAAAATCCCTCCGTAATTTAACAAGAGAATTTTTCCTAGCTATTTTTCTTATTATTCTTATTCTTTTTATTCTTCTTATACTTCTTATTCATCTTATTCTTGTTATTGTATTATTTATCTAATTTTTTTAATTTTTGTTTTTCTTCTTATTAATTTTATTCTTCATTATCTTTTTATTCATCTTATTCTTCTTATTTTTCTAATTCTTCTTATTTTTAATATTATTCTTATTATTCTTATTATTCTTATTATTCTTTTTCTTTTTATTCTTCTTATTTTTATAAATCATATTATTCTTCTTTTTTGGGATATTCTTATTTTTCTGATCATATTATACTTTTTATTATTTTAATCTTCTTATTCATCTTATTCTTCGTATTATTCTTATTCTTGTTTTTATTCGTATTCTTATTATTCTTATTATTTTTCTTATCATTTTTTTCTTCTTTTTCTTCTATTTATTCCTTTTCTTCTTTTTTATAATTCTTCTTATTCTTCTTATTAGTTTTATTTTTCTTATTATTTTTATTCAAGGTATTCTTCTTATTATTTTTATTCTTCTTATTCTTTTCATTCTTATTGTAATTATTATAATTAATATTATTATTCTTCTTATTCATCGCATTAGTTTATTTATGTAATTCTTCTTATTCTTTATATTTTTATTCTTCTTATTCTTCTTATTCAATTATTTTTCTTATTCAATTATTATTCTTATTCTTCTTATTCATTTTTTCTTCTTATTCTTCTTTTTCTTCTTATTCATCTTATTTTTCTTATTATTCTTATTCTTCTTATAATTTTTATTTTTCTTATTCTTATTATTCTTTGTTTCTTCTTATTATAATTATTACCATTATTCTTTGTTTCTTCTTATTATAATTATTCATATTATTCTTCTCATTTTTCTTATTCTTCTTATTTTTTTATTATTCTTGTTCTTCTTATTCTTCTTATTTTTTTATTATTCTTGTTCTTCTTATTATTCTTATTTTTTTATTCTCTTGTTCTATTTATTCTTCGTATTCTTTTCATTCTTCTTATTCTTTTATTCTTCTCTTTCTTCTTATTCTTTTTTATTCTTCTTTTCTTCTTAATTTTCTTATTCTTTTTATTCTAAGTATTATTATTCTTCTTTTTCTTATTGTTATGATTCTTCTTTTTCTTCTTATTCTTCTTTTCTTCTTATTCTTCTTTTCTTCTTATTCTTCTTATACTTCTTATTCATGCTATTTTTGTTATTCTTTTTATTCTTCTAATTCTTCTAATTTTAGTAATTCTTCTTATTCATAGTATTCTTCTATTCTTCTTATTCTTTTTATTATCTTGCTCTTTTACGTGTTATTCTTGTTTTTTTTTTCATATTATTTATATTCTTATCTTCTTATTCATTTTATAATTCTGTATTCTTCTTCTTCTTCTTATTCTTCTTATCCTTCTTATTCTTCTATCCTTCTTATTCTTCTTGTTCTTCGTATTCTTTCTATCCTTCTTATTCTTTCTTATCCTTCTTATTTTATTATTATTTTTATTCTTCTTATACTTTTTATTCTTCTTATAATTCTATTATTTTTTATTCTTCTTATTTTCTTATCTTCTTATTCTTCTTATTTTTCTATTTTCTTATTATTCTTATTCATATTATTCTTTTATTTTTTCTTATACTTTTTATTATGTTATTTTATCTAATTTTATAATTTTTCTTTTTCTCTTATTCATTTAATTCTTTCTTTTCTTTTTATTCTTCCTTTTCTTCTTATTACTTATTATTCTTCTTCTTATTATTATTATTATTCTTTTTTTCATGGTTTTTTTATATCCTTCTTATTCTTTTTTTTAATCTTATTATTCTTATTTGTTTATTCTTATTTTTCTTATTATTTTTTTTTCTTATTATTTTTTTTATTCTATATTCTTTTTTTTTTCTTCTTATTCTTCTTATTCTTCTTATTCTTTTTTTTATTCCTCTTCTTCTTATTCTTTTAATTATTCTTATTTTTTTATTCTTGGTATTATTTTATTCTTATAATTTTTCTCATTCTTATTGTTATTTTATTAAACTTATTATTCTTCTTATTTATCTTATTAGTTATTCTTCTATTTTTTTTCTTATTCTTCTCATTCATTTATTCTTCTTATCCTTCTTATACATTTTTTTTTCTTTTTTTTCTTCATTTTCATCTTATTCTTCTATTATACCTTTTATTCTTTTCTACTTTTTCTTCATATTCTTTTTCTTATTATTCTACTTATTCTTGGTTTTTTTTATTATTTTTTTATTCTTCATAATCTTCTTATTATTCTTAATTCTTCTAATTATAATACTAATAATAATTATTATTATTATTATTCTTATCTATATATTCTTTTTATTCTACTTTTTCTTATTATTCTTATTATTCTACTTATTATTCTTATTCTTTCTATTCTTCTTAATAAACTTATTTTTATTATTCTTATTATTCATCTTATTTTTTCTTATTTTTCTTATTCTTCTTTCCTTTAATTATTCTAATACTTTTTATTATTCATTTCTTTTTATTCTTTTTATTCGATTATTCTTTTTATTTTTCTTATTCTTCATATTTTTTTATTCTTCTTATTCTTCTTATTCTTTTTCTTTCTCTTATTCATATTTTTTCTACTTCTTCTTATTCTCCTTATACTTCTAATTTTTCTTATTCTTATTATAACTTATTTTTTCTTATCATTCTTATTCTTTTTATTCTTCTTATTGTACTTTTTCTTCTTATTCTTTTATTCTTTTATTCTTCTTATTCTTCTTATTCCTCTTATTATTCTTATTCCTCTTATCTTCATTATTTTTATTATTCTTCTTATTCTTATTTCTATTAATTTCTTTTCTTCTTATTCATCTTATTCTTCTTATCTTTTATTATTCTTTATGTTTTTATTCTTTGTATTCTTCTTTTTATTCTATTCTACACATTCTTTTTAATATTCTATCTTATTAATCTATATTCTTTTTCTCTTCTTATTCACTTATTCTTCTTATTATTTTTTTTTCTCTATTCTTTTGATTTTTATTATTATTCTTTTTTTATTATTCTTTTATCATTTGTTTCTTCTATTTATTATTATTATTATTATTATTACTTATTATATTATTATTCTTCTTCTTATTCTTCTTTTACCTGTTATTCGTATTATTATTATTATTATTCTTATTCTTATCTTTCTTATAGTTTGTATTCTTCTTATCTTTATTTTTTTTTATTATTCTCATTTTTTCGTATTTTTCTATATTCTTCTATTTTTTCTTATTCTATTATTATTATTTTTCTTCTTATTCTTTATATTCTTATTATTCTTCTTTTTTTCTTATTCTTATTCTTCTTTTTATTCTTCTTTTTTTCTTATTCTTTTTATTCTTCTTATTCTTCTTATTCTTTTTATTCTTCTTTTTTCTTCTATATTCTATTATATCTTCCTATTCTTTTATTATTTTTATTCTATTATTCTTTTTATTCTTCATATTGTTCTTAATATTCTTATTCTTCTTATTCTTCTATTTTTTATTCTGTCTATATTCTTTTTATTCTTCTTATCTTATTTTCTTTTTTTTCTTCTTTTTCTTTATTATTCTTATTTATCTAATTTTTTTATTCTACTTATTCTTCTTATTCTTATTCTTATTCTTACTAATTTTTTTTATATTTTTCTTTTTCTATTATTCTCTTATCCTTTATTCTTCTTATTCTTCTTTTTCTTCGTATTCTTATTATTCTTATTATTCTTCATTTTTTCTATTTCTCTTATGCTTCTTATTCTAATTATTCTTTTATTCTTATTATTCTTCTTTTTTCTCTTTATTTTTCTTATTCTTCTTTTTCTTATTTTTTAATATTCTTCGTATTCTTCGTATTCTTAATCTTTTTTTATTCTTCTTCTTTTTATTCTTGGTATTCTTTTTATTCTTCTTATTGTTATTCTTCTTATAAACCTTATTATTAGGCTTATTCTTCTTATTCATCTTATTCTTATTTTTTAATTTTTCTTATTCTTTTTATTCTTATTCTTCTTATTATTTTATTCTTCTTATTCATCTTATTCTTTTTTTCTTCTTTTTCTTATTCGTCTTCTATTCTTCTTATTACTTTTTTTTCTTATTCTTCTTATTATTCTTTTTCTTCTTATTCTTATTATTCTTCTTATTCTTCTCATTCTTCTTATTCTTCTATTTACTCTAATTCTTATTATTTTTCTTATTCTTCTTATTCTTCTTATTCTTCTTATTATACTTATTCTTCTTATTTTACTTATTCTTATTATTCTTCTTATTGTTCTTATTCATCTTATTTTCTTAATCTTCTTATTCATCTTATTTTTCTTATTCTTATTCTTCCTTCTTTGTCTACTTTTCTTTTAATTCTTCTAATACTTCTTATTCTTCTTTTTCATATTTTTATTATTCTTTGTTTTCTTTTATTATTCTTCGTTTTCTTTTATTATTCTTATCCTTTTAATTCTTCTTTTTTCATATTATGCTTATTCTTCTTTGTTTTCTTTTTTATTTTTCTTCTTATTCTTCTTATTATGCTTATTCTTCTTTGTTTTCTTTTTTATTTTTCTTCTTATTCTTCTTATTCTTATTATTCTTCCTATTCTTCTTATTCTTTTTATTATTCTTATATTTTTTATTCTTCGTATTCTTCTTATACTTCTTATTCTTCTGATTCTTATGTTATTTTCTTATTGTTATTATTCTTATTAATCTTTTATTCTTGTTATTCATCTTATTTGTTTAATTTTTTTTTTAATTTTCTTATTCTATTTATTCTTATTCTTCTTATTCATTTATTCATCTTATTCTTCTTATTCATTTTTTCTTCTTTTTATTCTTATTCTTCATATTCTTCTATTATTCTTATTATTCTTCTCTACTTTTTTTCTTATTCTTTTTCTTCTTATTCTTCTTATTCTTCATTTTCTTTTTATTCTTTTATTCTTCTTATTCTTCTTATTATTCTAATTATTCTAATTCTTTTTATTCTTATTATTGGTCTTATTCTTCTTATTTTTATTATTCTTCTTATATTTCTAATTTTTCTTATTCTTCTTATTCTTCTATTCTTCTTATTCTATTAATTCTCTTATTCTTCTTATTTTTCTTATTCGTATTATTAATCTTATTTTTCTTATTCTTCTTTTCATTTAATTATTCTAATACTTCTTATTCTTATTATTCTTCTTTTTATTCTTATTCTTATTCTTATTCTTCTTTATTCTTCTTATTCTTTCTATTCTTTTTATTCTTCTTTTTCTTCTTTTTCTTTTTATTCTTTTTCTTCTTTTTCTTCTTTTTCTTCTTATTCTTTTATTCTTCTTATTATTCTTATTCTTCATTTTCTTCTTATTTTTTATCTTCTTATTCTTCTTATTCTTCTTATTCTTCTATTCTTCTATTATTCTTATAATTCTTATTATTCTTATTCTTTTTATTTTTCTTATTCTTTTAATTCTTTTTATTGTTCTTATTCTTCTTATTCCTTTTATTCTTCTTATTCTTCTTATTATTTTTATGCTTCATATTCTTCATATTCTTTATTTCTTATTATTCTTGTTATTCTTCTTATTCATCTTATCCTTCTTATTCTTTTTATTCTTTTAATCTTTTTTTTCTTTGTTTCTTCTATTTCATTTTATTTTTCTTATTCTTATTAATCTTATTATTCTACTTATTCTTCTTTTCATCTTATTCGTTCTTATTCTTCTTATTCTTATTATTTTTTCTTATTCTTATTTTCTTCTTATTCTTTTTATTCTTTTATTTCTTCTTATTTTTCTTATTCTTCCTATTGTTCTTTTCTTTTAATTCTACTTATATCTCTTATTCGTCCTATTCTTATTATTTTTGTTATTCTTTTTAATTATCTTATTCTTCTTACTCTTCTTATTCTTCTTTATCAACTTATTCGTCTGATTCTTTTTATTCTTCTTATTAATCTTTTTCTTCTTAATCTTCTTAATCTTCTTATTATTCATATTCTTCATATTCTTCTTATTTTTCTGATATTTTTTTATTTTTCTTATTATTCTTATTCATTTATTTTTTTTATTTTCATTATTCTACTTATTTTTTTTCCTACTATCCGTGTTATTCTTCATATTCTTATTATTCTTATTATCTTATCCTTTTTATTCTTCTTAATCTTCTTATTCTTATTATTCTTCTTATTCTTCTTATTTTTATTATTCTTCTTATTCTTTGCAATCTTCAAATCTGCTTTTGCCTTTTCCAGGTTCAAATCTTCATTAATGATAGCATGGTATCTTCAAGGTTGGCATTTGCTTTTAGCTTTTGCCCTGTTGTTCTATTATTCATTGGAGATGAGGAAAAGCTTATATATTTGTTGTTTTCTTTAACTGTAATGTGCCTCTATCATACCTATTTGACTTTCTGAAACTGTATGTTTGCTATCTGCAAAAACCAAAAACATCATCCACACTATACAATCCTAACTCACCTGATAGTTACCTTCCTAGTTCATCTGCAAACCATCTAAGAATGCACAAATATTTCTTTTTCTTACTTGTGAAATTTTGGTATGCTGTAAACATATATTGTATTTTTTTTATATTTCAACTGGCCATGTACTTTTCAAAAACAGAATACTATGTAGGTAGCCTTGTGACAGAATTCCTTTGTGCATATTTCCTACCTTAAACTGATAACACAAAGGAAGCATAAAATTGTAAACTACAAGCATGCTTTTCATGGATAAATTTCAATCCTACTCTTCTAACCACTTCTATAATTTGGAAAGCCTATTTCTTCTAGTCTGAGCACGCCTTTATATTTCGTAGAGATGTTTATTTTTTCGTAATCTTGATTACCTTTTTAATTTTGTTTTTTGCTAATTTATCTGCGACTAGATTGGCCTCCCTTAATATATGTATTATTTTGCAATTTAATTCAGAAACCAGATGTATAATATCTTCTACCTCATTTTCATATTTCCATAGATATTTGTTTCCTTTAATTAAATTTACTAATGTTAAGGAGTCCATTTGGACTTGAATATTTTTTACATTGTTGCCTTTACATAGTCGTAAACCTATTAAGAGAGCCTGAATTTTTGACTCAAATGGTGTATTCGCTTTGATTATTCTAGTGAAAGCAAATAGGACCTTCCCTACGGAGTCCCTTAATAATCATCTTCCACCTGCTACCCTCATATTTCTTTTAAAACTATCATCTGTATTAAGTGTCATGTAGCCTTTTGGAGGTTTATTCCAACATATCCTACTAAAATTTGTCAGCTTGTCTTTTTTATAACTTAGTTGAAATGTGGCTATGTAATCTTTATTTTCATCATGTTTAATATTTTTTAGTGGATAGGCTTCTGAAATTGTTTTTAATTCTCTTTGATTTTTCTTACTATATCATTAATTTTCATTTCTATACAAGCATATCTATTCTTGTTTCTGGCTTTCCATATATTCTAGATAATTAGTGGAGGTATATTCTTCAAAAGCCAGCTATGAGCAGAATTATTGTATGGCTTTAATCCCTAGCATTGTAGTCTTTTTTGATGTATATCCTTCTATATTGATCCCCATTTCATTACCGAGATTTTTTCATATCCTTGTTGCTATGTCTCCTTGTGAGAATAAATGTTCTAATATTTCTATGTTTTCTTTATAGCATTCACATCTATATGCTAATTTTATGTCTTTTCTTTGAAAATATGGTCCAATGGAATTATGTCATATAAAACTTTCTATAGGAATAAACATGTTTTAGGCGAGTTATTGTTGTTCCAGCACCATTTAAATATCTCTTGATGTGGTTTTTTTCTTTCTGATTAAAAATTTGATAGATTTTAAAGTGAATGCGCCTTCTTCGGTTAATTTCTATTTCCATCCATGTTTTGTTAAAATTGTATTTTTATCTATGATATCTCTTTGTTTTATTGTTTGTTTCCATATCCGTGAGCTATTTTTAATTTTTTTTTGTCCTTTTAGTATCATTGTTTATAAAATCTTTTGCTCTCATATATTTGGCCTATAAACTTTTATTTTTTTTTCACACCCCACCATCTCTTGCAAGCCCATGCCTCTTCTAATTCTATCAAGCAAGAAAAGCCTAGGCCAGCTTCCTATTTTGGGTAACATTGGAACTCTCATTTAACCCAATTCAATTTGTGTTTTTATCTTTTTTCCCCCAAAGAAAATTAGCAAATTCTTTTTCCAATTTTTTAATTATGATTTTAGGTGGTATAATTATCATAAGGTTATGAATTACCATGCTTTGAAAAATATGATTAAATAGTGTGATTTTTCTAGTCATATTTAGCATATCTGTTTTCCATCCAGTGATTTTCTATCTAATCTTAACTAGCATTAAATCCAAATATTTTATAAGTGTTCATCCCTCATATAAAGGATGACCAAGATAAGTGATTGCTCCTGTTACTTGGTAAAAACATGTAGTATTTTACAATTTGAGAGATAGATTGAAGGGGCTTTTTTAAAAATCATGAATTGACATTTATTTCTATTTAGTATTAGACCCATTTCCTCTTCTATGTTTTGGAAAAGTTTCATTAGATTAGATATATATTTTTTATTTCCATTAGTAAAAATAATTATATCGTTTGCATATGCTAGACAATCTACATGCGATGAATATTTAAATGTTTACACGAGTGGATAGCTCCTTTTCTTGTTTATGTTTTAAATTAATCAAAAATAATTTCATATAAATATTAAAAAGAGGAGACAAAGGATCTTCTTGTCTTAGTCCCTGAGTGGGTTTAAAGTATTCCCCTTTTCCCCCGTTAATGATAATTTTAAACCATGTACTTGAACTACATCTAAAAATTAAATCAATCCAACCTTCTGCAAATCCCATTTTTCTCATTACAAAACATAACAATTTTCAGTCTACTCTATCGAAAGCTTTCGAAAATCTAATTTAAAAACTACACTATGTCTCCTAGTTTTAGTGGATGTTTCTCTCATTATCTCTTTCGCTAAGAAAATATTATCCGTGATAAGCCTATCCATCATGAATCCTATCTGCTCCTTAGAAATAATCTTTGGGAGAATAAGGCTTAGTCTATTTTGCATTAGTTTGGCTAAGATTTTATATGTTGTACTACATAAGCTAATTGGGTGAAAATCATCACCATTTTGAGGGTTATCTTTTTTTGGAATTAAAACTATATGAGTAAGAGCCCATTTTTTATTTAATTCAGCTCCACAAAAAAACCAATGTATGGCTTGAATAAAAACTATTTTTATTATGTCCCAGCAGGCTTGAAAAAACACATTGTTCCAGCCATCAGGACATGCAGCATTGTTTTTATCTTTTTCATTAACATTTTTATTTATGTTTTGTAAGAGATTAAACTTTGTCTATTCATTGTTTTTGCATAATAATGCTTTGAGAGTTCACCTTAATATTTCTTTTTTGTCTTTCTTATTTTCTACCCATAATCCTTGAAAAAATTTTGTATTTAAATCTCCCTCTTTTAATCATTTTATATTTGATATTTGTTTCCAGAAAACTTTCTCCATGTGCAATTTTAATTTGAGTTCAGCTTGAACTTTATGAAGGGCCTTAAGACTGTTTTTGTTATTAATTTTTTCATGTTCTTTTTCTAGTTCATCTATATTTTGTTCCATTTCTAAAATAGTTTTCTTAATATTTCCAAATTTCTTTTTGTTCCAAACTAATAAGCATGTTCTTAATCTAAATAGTTTACCTGAAAAGGTCTGAGCAAGATTACCTATGATTGGAAACTTCTAAGAATTATTAACCACGTCCATGAAGTCTTCATGTAAGCACCATATATTTTGAAAATTAAATGACGTTCTACTCACTTCTTTTTTTTGGGGAGTAAAAAGCAGGTCGGTTATGATATGAGCAGGTCTTGTTTAAGTGTTTATGTCTATATTTCAAAAGTGTCCAGCCATCTTGAATTAAACAGAATCCTATCCAGTCTTGACCAGATGGCACATTTCTTTTTATGGTTATTTGTCCATGTATATTTTGATTCTATAAATTTGCCTCTATTAGATTTGTTTTATTTATTACTTTATTAAATTGGTCATTCACTTTTGTGCTTATTGGCCTGCCTACTTATTTCTCCGATGAGTTTCTTATGGTGTTAAAGTCTCTTCCAATTATCCATGGTAAATTTATATTAGCTATATCCTTCATGATATACCAAAAATCTTTGTTTTGTTTTTCTAGAATTATTAGCATAAACTATAGAAATAATGCCTTCTATGTTTTTTTCCTAAAATTAGGTTAATAATTGGTTCATCTTCTTTTATTTTGGTTATATCCAAGTTATTACACATTACCCAAATTCTACTATTTTTATTGGCGGTGGAATTTTTATATCTTAACTTATTTTTAAATCTTTCTAATTGGTCTATTCCCATGATTGTTTCAGCTATCATTAGTAATGAAATTTTATGCATTTTAACCATTTTTAATTAATCTATTTTTTGAAGAGGTGTTAGCTATACCCTGAATGTTCTAGTAAAAGTATTTTTGAATTATTAAAAGATTTTAATTGTGCTCTCATTTTATTTTATTTGTTTGTTAGTTTTGTTAAATGTTTATTGTATTTCTTATTTTCTTTATGTGAGTGGGATGAGTTTTAACTAATTTCCCAATTTTATCAAATTTTTCCATTTGAATGTTTATGATTTTTAAACTTTCTAATGTCTTGTCTCTTTTTTCTATTTCCCATCTTCTTTTCTCAATATCTTTATCATCTATATAATTCACCTTGTAATTTTTTGTTTTAGTCTGCATAGCATTACAACTTTTAATTAATTAAGAATCTAAATCAAATTTTGAACCAGTGAACCAACCTTATGTGTTTTGTTTTTGTTTTATGTTTATTTTATGTTTTCTAGTTCTGATCATCTTAATCCATTATTTACCGTTCATGATTCTAATTCTATCCTATTTTGTTATATTTCCATCTTGAACAAAGAGATTTTGAAGGTTTCTATTACACCCCCTGGGGATTCTATTATATGTATAGGGTGTACATCATCTTCATTGGACACATCCTATATACTTTCTTCATTGGACACATCCTGAACAAAGAGATTTTCTATCATGTTTTATGGCATGTACAATGCAACTCTCTGTTTTATGATTTTTTTTCTTTTCTCAATAGTTTGGCAATGCTTCACAAGTTATAGGTTGCCAAATTCTTGAAATTCATTCTGCCTAATCCATATCTTTGCAAGAAGGGGTATTGGATATTAACCTCTATACAGACTTGTGCAACACTTGGTCTGGAGAGGTTGGCAGTAGCACCATCCATCAATAAAGGTTTGCCAATAAGATTAGAGATGGAGTAGAGTGAGGATTACCGAAAAGATGTAAAGATAGTCCTCTTAGGAGAATATGTGAAAAGCTGCACCATTTGAATGTCCTCTTAGGATAAACTCTGACATTCCGGTTAACCTTTAGCCATAGTCAAAGAAAATCTTCCTTTGTGAAAAGCTGCACCATGACTTGCTTATTGTCTATCGTGCTGACTTTTATCAAGCCTTTGAGCTTGAGCGAGGAGATAAATTATTTTATAACATCAATGCGAGGGTGGTCGTGAGAAAAATTTTCTAATAAGGAAGAATATGTGAGCTTCCAAGAGAGCCTCAATATATTCGTGAAAAAAATATATTGCGGGTTCTCAGTTTTTTTCTGTTGGATGTTTATTCGGGGTCTTGGATGTATAATGAATGTTAGAAAAAGATTTCTTATGGGCAAGATAATCTATTTCCTCTATTTTGAGCTTGAATTCACCCCTTTCTTCACCATACTGGAGATCACTCTCTCTAGATTCAAATTTTCTCTCTCTAAAAATGAGAGCTCTTCTTCTTCTTGATCAGTTGAATTTTCTTTTCTTATTATTCTTATTATTCTTCTTATTCTTTTTATTATTTTTATTCTTCTTATTCTTCATATTATTCTTATTCTTCTTATTATTCTTATTCTTAAAATTTTTATTCTTCTTATTCTTCCTATTCATTTTTTCTTCTTATTCTTCTTTTTCTTCTTATTATTCTATTATTCTTATTATTATTTTATACTTTTTCTTCTTATTCTTCTTTTCTTCTTATTCTTATTATTCTTCTTATTATTCATATTCTTCTTATTCTTCTAATTTTTTTTATTCTTATTATTCTTATTATTCTTCTTATTCTTATTATTCTTCTTATTCTTCTTATTCATCTTATTCTTCTTATTCATCTTATTCATCTTATTGTTTTTATTCTTCTTATTCATTTTATATTTCTTATTCTTCTTTTTCTTATTATTATTATTTTCGTTTAATTGGTTAAATACTTATTACTCTTCTTATTCTTCTTATTCTTTTATTCTTCTTATTCTTTTATTATTCTTATAATTCTAATTCTTCTAATTCTTCTTATTCTTCTTATTATTCTTATTATTTTTATTCTTCTAAATCTTTTTATTCTTTTTATTATTATTATTTTTTTTATTTTTTTTTCTTATTCTTTTTATTCTCTTTATTCTTCTTATTCTTTTTATTCTTCTTTATCTTCTTGTTCTTCTTATTCTACTTATAATTCTTATTCTTCATATTATTATTATTCTTCTTTTCTTATTTTTATTCTTATTTTTTTATTCTTATTATTCTTTTTATTCTTCTTATTCTTCCTATTCTTATTATTATTAGTATTTTTCTTATTTTTCTTATTTTTCTTATTTTTCTGATTCTTCCTTTTTAATATTCTTCTTAATTCTCTAATTATTCTTATTCTTTTATTCTTGGTATTCTTCGTGTTATTTTTATACTTGGTATTCTTCGTAATCTTTTTATTCTTTTTATTATTCTCATCTTATTGTTATTATTCATATTAATCTTATAATTCTTATTATTCTTCTTATTCATCTTATACGATTATTTTTATAATTCTTCTTATTATTCTTGTTCTTATTCTTCTTATTCTTTTATTCTTTTTATTTTCTTATTCATTTTTTCTTATTATTTTTTTATCTTTATATTCTTCTATTATTCTTATTATTCTTTTCTACTTTTTATTCTTATTCATATATTATTCTTTATTCTTTCTATTCTTCTTCTTATTATTATTCTTTTTATTCTTCTAATTCTTCTTCTTCTTCTTGTTATTCTTCTTCTTCTTGTTATTACTTCTTCTTCTTCTTATTCTTCTTATTCTTCTTATTCTTCTTATTCTTCTATTCTTCTTATCTTTATTGTTCTTCTTATTCTTCTTATTATTCGTATTCATCTTATTTTTTATTCTTCTTATTCATCTTATTCATCTTGTATTTCTTATTCTTCTTATTCTTCTTATTCTTTTTATTCTTCTTATTCTTATTATTTTTATTATTCTTCTTATTCTTCTTATTCTTATTGTTATTCATATTCTTCTTATTCAACTTATTTTTCTTATTCTTCTTATTAATCTTATATTTCTCATTCTTTTATGTTCTTATTATTATTCTTCTTCTATTCTTCTTATTATTGTATTCTTCTTATTCATTTTATTCTTTTATTCTTATTCTTCTTATTATTCTTATTCTTCTAAATCTTCTTATTCTTCTATATCTTTTTATCTTATTATACTTATTATTCTTTTTTCTTCTTCTTATTCTTTTATTCTTATTATTTTTATTCTTCTTTTTTCTTTCTTAGTTATCTTATCTTATTTTTCTGCTTACTCTTATTATTCTTCTTATTTTTCTTATTATTCTTATTTTTCAATTTTTTTTATTCTTCATACTCTTCTTATTCTTCATTATTCTTCTTTTTTTTCTTCTTATTCGTATTATTCTTATTCTTCTTTTCGTGTTATTCTTGTTAATCTTTTTATTTTTCTTATTTTTCTAAATCTTCTTATTCTTTTTATGCATCTTATTATTCTTATTATTCTTATCATTTTTATTATTCTTATTATTCTTATTATTTTATTATTCTTATTCTTATTTTTTTATTCTTTTATTCTTCTTATTATATTATTATTTTTATTTTTCTTATTATTTTTTTATTCTTATTCTTCTTATTATTCTTATTCTTCTTATTCTACTTATTTCTTATTCTTCTTATTTATTATTCTTCTTTCTTCTTATTCTTATTAATCTTTTTATTCTTCTTATTGATTTTATAATTCTTTTCTTCTATTTCTTCTTATTCATCTTATTCTTTTTATTATTCTTATTCTTCTTATTCTTTTTTTCTTTTTTTTCTTTTTTTCTTCTTTTTTCTTCGTATTCTCTTATACTTCTTATTCTTCTTATTCTTCTTATGCTTCATATTCTTATTATAATTCTTATTCTTCTTTTCTTTAATATTTTATCTTTTTATTCTTTTATTCTTCTTAATTTTGTTATTCTTGGTATTCTACTTTTTTTTATTCTTTTCATTCTTCTTATTGTTCTTATATATATTAAACTTGTTATTCTTCTTATTCTTCTTATTCATCATATTTTTTTAATTCTTCTTTTTATTCTTATTCTTCTTATTCTTTTTATTTTTTCTTATTCTTCTTATTTTTATTTTCACTTAATTCTACTTATACCACTTATCGGCCTAATCTTGTTAATATTCTTATTCTTCTTATTTTTCTTATTCTTCATAATCATCTTATTCTTCTTACTCTTCTTTTTCTTCATCTACTTTTTCTTCTTATTCTTTTTATTCTTTTTAATATTCTTATTCTTCTTAATCTTCTTGTTCTTATTCTTCATATTCTTTTTATTCTTCTAATTTTTTTTATTCTTCTTATTATTCTTATTCTTCTTACTTTTCTTTTTCTTCCGTTTCAAGTTATTCGTGTTATTATTATTCTTCTTATTCTTATCTTTTTATCCTTTTTATTTTTCTTATTCTTCTTATTCTTATTCTTCTTCTTTTTCTTCTTATTTTTTACTTATTTTTCTTATTCTTCTTTAACATCTTATTCTTCTTATACTTCTTATTCTTCTTTATCTTCTAATTATTCTTATTTTTTTTATTTTTTTATTCTTCTTATTCGTTTTATTCTTCTTATTTTTTTTATTCTTCTTATTCTGTTTTTTCTTCTTATCAATTATTTTTCTTATTCTTCTTATTTTTTTATGCTTCTTATTCTTCTTATTCTTCTTATTCTTCTTATTCTTAGTAATATTTTATTCTTCTTATTCTTATTATGCTACTTATTAATCATATTCTATTTATTCTTTAATTCTTCTTATTCATTTTATTCTTGTTATTCTTCTTTTTCTTCTTTTTATTATTCTTCTTATTCTTTTTATTATTCTTAATATTCGTATACTTCTTATTCTTCTCATTCTTCTATTTGTTATTATTCTTATTAATCTTATTATTCTTCTTATTCTTCTTATTTTTCTAATTTTTTTATCCTGATTCTTCTTATTCTTTTATTCTTCTTATTCTTCTTATTCTTCTTATTTCTTCTTATTTTTCTTTTTATTATTATTCTTCTTATTTCTTATTGTTCTTCTTATTCTTCTTATTCTTCTTATTTTTCTTTTTATTCTTATTCTTCTTATTCTTATTGTTCTTCTTATTCTTCTTATTCTTCTTATTCTTCTTATTCTTCTTATTCTTCTTATTCTTCTTATTCTTCTCATTCTTCTTATTCTTGTAATACTTCTAATTCTTATGATTATTATGATTCTTATTATTCTTTTTATCATTCTTATTCTTTTTATTTTTATTATTCTTTTTATTCTTTTTATTCTTCTTATTCATCTTATTTTTATTATTCTTCTTATTCATCTTATTTTTTCTTATTCTTCTTGTTCATCTAATTTTAGTTATTTTTTTAAGTTTGTTATTAATTTTAACCCTCTTTTTTGGCCGAGGAATAACATTAGTTCACTTATGGAATACATTGAAACATCTATTTTATATGCTAGATATTTCATTTTCTGTATTTTGCATTTCTGTTTCCTAGTCTCCTGTACCGCTTTTGTTTTGAAGTGTATGTCCATCTCTAGCTTTAGAGTGTTGTGTCTGCCCCTAGCTTTCCCCCCTTAGCTTTAGCTGCCGTCTTTCCTCTTTCCCCGTTAAGTTTCTTAAGATTCATTTTTCTGCTTTCACTTCCTCCCTCTAAAGCTTATGATTTGGCTTGCAGTTTCAGCCTCTATACTAACAAACTCTAACCAACATAAAAGAATTCTACACTCTTATATAGACTTTACCTGACTTCTTTTACCCATTACAGACTCCTCTCCTTATTACAGACAATTTTATCAAACTTTAAAAAACACATTGCAAATTACAACCCCATGAAATTAACATATAACAGACTCGTGAGCTCTCCTACTCGCAGCCCCTTTCTTCGACAGCCAGCTTTTTGTAGTTCTTGTAAATAGAAAAACACACAAAACCTAGCCACAACTCCCCAAGACCAACCTACCCGTCCCCCCCCCCCCCCCCCCCCCCCCCCCCCCCCCCCCCCCCCCCCCCCCCCCCCCCCCCCCCCCCCCCCCCCCCCCCCCCCCCTCCCCCCCCCCCCTCCACCCCCCCCCCCCCCTCCCCCCCCCCCCCCCCCCCCCCCCCCCCTTAATTTCCAATGCACAACAAACCACATGAGGTATTATCCTCCCCATCTTTGAAGGGCCAGTCGCTGGAAACCCATATGTCCTTCCTAGTATTGCTGTCCCTGATAATCTGTACCAGGTGCTCCTATGAACAGAGGAGTCCACCTGCAAAACACAACGTACAAAAAAACCCTCCTATCCATTCCATTTTATCACCTTAATTCTAAGACAACAAATTAACAAATAACACAAGTTCTTCTAAATCCATATATTTTGCCCCTTCACAAGACCAATAGCCTCCCTTGCTACCTAGTGCCAATGACGCAGCACTACATACAGATAGTCCCTTTAGCCACACCTGCCATACCTGATAGCTGAAAATCTTACACAATAACAATCAAAAGAATCAGCAACCCCCCTCCCCTGGTGTGTCCTTACCTTTTAACCCTTAGATAAGGAAAAGCTAACTTATCCAGTCTATCTATTCCTTTTAGCCTCTCTGGCATATTCTCCTTGTTAACTCATTTTTCCCTCTCAAGAGCCATTTTCTTGCCAAATTATCCGTATTGCATTCGCCTCTCAATATATGTGCACTATCGATGCGCTAAGTTCCTTCATAGAATTCTTAATTATTTCTATTTCCTTTTCATATCTCCATAAAACTATATTATTAGATACTAGATCATCTAGTAAAGTTGAGTCTACTTGAATTTCTAAGTTATTTAATCCTATTTTCCTACAAACCTGTAACCCTCTTGCAAGTGCACAAATTTCAGCATGCAGGGCTGAAGAGGCCTTGCATGATAGAGTAAAGGCTCTTACTATTCTCCCCTGAGAATCCCTTATTACTCCTCCCCCACCTGCAACTCCTATGTCTCTGTTAAAGCTACAGTCCATGTTGAGGGATAGCCTTCCTACTCAAGGTTTATTCCAATTTAAGCTCTTGATATCTCTTACCTTTATGTTCTTAGTTGCAAGCACCCATTTATTTTTTCTAGCTCTATCATCTTCTATGTTATAAATCTTAATAGGCTTTGTTATAGATATATTACTAATTTCTTTCCTAATATCTAGCAAAATTACTACTGCCTTCATAGCTATACCCTCATACCTGCTCTTGTTCTTGGCCTTCCATATACACCAAATTACTACATGAGGTTGATTCTTGGTTAGCCATTTACTAATAATATTTTTAGATGCTGCTCCTTCCCGTTTTTTTACTTGGTCTAGTATTCCTTCTTCTTTCATTCTAATCTGGCAAGATTTTTCCAGCTCTTTCCAAACTTTTGATGCAATTTTCCCTACTGAAAATAAATGATCTAAAGATTCTTCCGCCGAAAAACAACATTCGCATCTTGATACTAACTTAATACCTTTTTTTGAATATTATTATCGACCGGTATAGCATTAGAAAGAACTTTCCATGCTAGCGAACTCATTTTTGTGGGATGTCATTTTTCCATACCCATTTAAAAATAGCTTGTACATGTTTCTTTTTTCTTATCGATTATTTGGTCGATTTTAATGTAAATAAACCTCGAGGAGTAAGCTTCCATTTCCAGCCACTCTTTAACAAGGTCGAGATTTATTCTACCTCTTTCTGTTTTACCAATGCTTTCCAATTGTTAGAAGTATTCTTTAGGCTCTTAATCTTTACCTGCCCGTACTTAGCTCTCATATATTTGCCCATAGACTGGTATTTTCTTGTAACCTCTACCGGCCTTTACAGTCCCAAGTCGTAGAAATATCTGTTATACTCATAAAACCTAATCCCGCCTCTTCCTTTGGCTGACATATATCTGCCTAGTTTTTCCAGTGCAGCTTTGATTTTCCCTCTTTTTTACCCCATAGAAAAATTGTCATTTCTTTTCTAATTTCTTTAAAAAATTCTTAGGAGGATGAATTACCGACAAAATGTGTAGCAATGCGCTTTGTAGTACATGTGAGATAAGAGTACTTCTTTGACCAAAGCTCAGTAGGTCCTCCTTCCAGCTAGCTATTTTCTTTCTCATTTTATCTTGGAAATGACTTAATTACTCTTCTCTTAGTCTGCATTCATATATAGGACATCCTAAGTACGTTAAAACTCTTTTATTTTGAGTAAAACCTGTAATATTTTTAACTTTTTGAGCCACTTTATCCTGAATTTTCGATGCCAACATAAACTGGCATTTCTTTTTATTCACCGTCTGCCTAGTTTCTATTTCAAAAATAAGTAATAAATCCATAAAGTTGTTTAATGATCTACTGTTAGCATTGGTAAAAATTATCAAATCATCCGCATAGGCTAGACAACCTATCCTCAGAGTATTTTTAGGTAGTCTAAAAATAAAATTTTACCTTCCAATATTTTTTTATTTAGATTACTGATAAACCCACGTGCTCGAGACACATCTATATATCAAATCTATACACAACTCTGAGAAACCTAATTTTCTCATGACAAAGCATAATGTCTCCCACTCTACCCTGTCAAATACTTTAGATAAATCTAGTTTCACTACCAAGTTATTCCCTCTTGTTTTCGTAGCTAGTTTCTTCATCATTTTGAATTCTAATTTTATATTTTCCATCATTAGCCTATTTTTAATGAAACCAATTTGTTCTAGCGATATTATTTCCAGCATAATGCTACTTAGCCTGTTTTGAAGAATTTTCGCTAGTATCTTATAAACCACGTTACATAAGCTAATGGGCCTAAAATCCTCACAATGTTGTGGAGATTCTTTTTTTTGTATCAAGACAATAAAAGAGTTAGCCCACACTTTTGAAATTTCTACTCTTACAAAAAAAAACTTGAAATTGCAAGTATAAGATCTTTTTTAATGATATTCCAGCATGTTTAAAAAAATAATTATTCCAACCATCTAGTCTTGCCAGGCTATGTTTAAATAAAACTAAACACGATATCTCTAATTTCTACCTCTTCCGGTATATTGACCATTCTATTATTCTGTTCATTAGTGATAATTGCACTGAATTCTTTCATTAATGTGTCTCCATGTCGGGATTGCCCACCTAAATGACTTTTATGATACTCCTCAAATAGAGAAGATATCTCCATCTCATTTTCCACCCATGTACCATCACATTTCCTAATCCCTTTAATCTTGTTTCTATGAGTTTTGATCTTACTCATATTATGAAAAAATTTTATATTTCTATCTCCCTCCTTTAGCCATTTAATCCTTGCTTGCTGCTTCCAAAAATTTTCCTCCATGTGCAATGTGAGCCTCAGCTATCCTTTAGCCTTGCTCAAGTTATGCATGGACTCCTCACTTTCATTGTTATCATGCTCAGCTTCTAGTCTTTCCACTTCTTCTTCTGCTTGCTTAATGTTAATATTCAAAATTCCGAAGCTTTCTTTATTCCATATTGCCAGACGAATTTTTAATCAATATAACTTAAGGCTGAAAACCTGAAGTGGTTTACCATATACTAGTTCAACCCACAACTCTTCCACCACCTTCTCAAAGTCCATGTGCTTTACCCACATATTTTGAAACAAAAGCCTCCTCTAATATGCTGTTCTTTGCGAATCAACAGAAGCAATGGGCTATGATCTGAGCAGGTTTGATTTAAGTGCCTTAGTCCACTTGACATTACACAAAACCCTATCCATCCTAGCCCATATAGCTCCTCGTTTCTGCCAGTTATTACACCAAGTGAAGCTTGAACCTATGAAGTCCACTTCTATTAGTTAGCGCTGGCAATTATATCATTAAACTTTTTTATAGCCACTGAATATGGAGGCTTACCTCCCTTTTTTTCTTTGCATTCCTAATTGTATTAAAATTGCCTCCTATAATCTATGGATCATCTTTTCTAGCTATTTCTTCCATCTTCCTCCATAATTAATATCTATCTTTTTAGCATTTTTAGCATATACTACTAATATTATTTCTTTTTCAAATTTATCAGTTTTAAAATGTACTACCTACTCTGTATCTTTTAAAATATTAATATCCAAATTATTATTCCACATAATCCAAAGTTTACTGTTTAAATTCGCATAAGCATTATTAAATCCTAAGATATTACTATATTTACCTAATTGGTCCGTATTTACCATGGGTTCTATGATAATGACTAATATTATTTTATGAGTTCTAATTAATTTTAAGTCTATTTAAAGAGGGGTTATTTTCCACACCCCTTATGTTCCAGTATAAGTAATTATCCATTATATGCAGATTTAGCTTGAGCTATAGTTGTGCATTTAGATTCATATTTCTTGTTTAAATGCTTCTTCATATTTCTATGTGGCTTAATTGTGCTAGGAGTAAAATGTGTTAACTCCATATATCTACATTGCTATCAGAGTAGCAATGCCATTCATTTTATGGCTTTCATCGCTTGATCCCTAGTAATCTTATCCTAGTACTCTTCATAAATTTCTAAATCATCTCTAATCTTCTCCTTTTCCCCATCATCACTCATTTCATCCCTTCCTATTGATGGATAGCTGAAAATGACCGAGTCTTCTTCTGGAAAATCAAGAAGATCCTCTTCAATCTAGGGAAAGTTCTTTTGTTCATTCAAAACCCGCCTAAGTTTATTCCTCCGATCTCTCTATATTTTCCCTTTCACCTCTACCCATTCCTCATTATTTTCTCCATCTTCCCCTTCATCTACTCTCCCCTTAATCCTATCCCCTTCTACTTACCCCCTACACTCTTTAAACTACTTCTCTTCAATTCTCAAATATCATCTAACTCTAGTGCCCTCCTCACCTCTTACTCATTTTCAGCCTCTAACCAATCTAACCCCTTTACCATTTTTCTTTCTAGGACTATCTTTAGGGTCTTCCTTCTTGCCATTCCTAACCCATCTCTTGCCTCCTACCCTCCCTTTAAACTCCTACCCTTTTCCCCTACCCATCTCCTCTTGGCCTAGCATGCATTCCCCCCTATTGTGTCCCAGCAATCTGCAACCATGGCAGTAAGCTGGAAGGTTCTCTGGCATAACAGGCTGCCAAAAAACATCGCCTTCTTCCCTATTGCCAATCCAAATATGCGTGGGCAGAATTTTTTTTTATACTTCTTATTATTTTTATTTTTTTTATTCTTCTTATTCTTATTTTAGTTTCATTTTCTAAAACTTTTTATTCTTCTTATTTTATTTTTCTTCTTATTATTCTTATTCTTCTTATTTTTTTATTCTTATTATTCTATTTATTCTTCTTATTCTTTTATTCTTCTTAATCATCTAATTCATGTAATTCTTTTTATTATTCTTATTCTTCTAAATATTCTTATTCTATTTTATTCTTAATTTTCTTATTATTCTTTTTATACTTTTTATTATTCTTATTCTTATTATTCTTATTATTCTTCTTAATCTACTTAATCTTTTTAATCTTCTTAATCTTTTTAATCTTCTTATTCTTCTTATTTTTCTTATTCTTTTAATTCTTCTTATTCTTTATATTCTTCTAATTCTTCATATTATTCTTATTCTTCTTATTCTTCATATATTTATTATTCTTTTTATTCTTCTTATTCTTCTTATTCTTCTTATTCTTCTTATTCTTTTTATTCTTTTATTCTTATTATTCTTTTTATTCTTCTTATTCTTTTTTTTCTTATTCTTCTAATTCTTTTAATTCTTCTTATTCTTCTTATTCTTTTAATTCTTCTTATTCTTCTTATTCTTTTTATTCTTCTTATTATTCTTATTCTTCTTATTCTACATATTTTTTTATTAATTTTTATCTTTTTATTCTTTTTATTCTTTTTTTTTTATTTTTTTTTACTTTTTATTCTTATTATTCTTGATATTCTTTTTATTTTTTTTATTTTTTAATTATTCTTATTCTTTTTATTCTTTTTATTTTTGTATTATGTTTATTCTGCTTATTATTCTTATTTTAATTATTCTTTTTATGATTTTTATTCTTATTATTCTTCTCAATCTTCTTATTCTTCTCATTCTTCTCATTCTTCTCATTCTTCTTATACATCTTATTCTTCTTATTCTTATTATTTGTTTTATTCTTCCTTTTCTTTTTATTCTTCTTATTTATCTAATTTTTCTTATTCTACTTATTCTTATTATTCTTAATTTTTTTCTTACTCTTTTTTTTCTCTTATTCTTTTTTATCTTTTTATTCCTCTTATTCTTCATTTCTTCTTATTCTTCTTATTCTTGTTATTCTTCTTATTCTTTGTATTCTTCTTATTCTACTTATGCTTATTATTCTTCTTATGCTTCTTATTCTTATTATTCTATTTATTCTTTTTATTCTTCTTATTCTTTTATTCTTCATATTTTTCTTTTTCTTCTTTTTTATTATTCTTCTTATTATTCTTATTTTCTTATTCATTTTTTTACTTTTATTCTTCTTATTCTTCTTATTGTAATTATTCTAATTAATCTTTTTATTCTTATTATTCTTCTTATTCATCTTATTCTTCTTATTTTTCCAAATTTTCTTATTTTTTTTATTCTTATAATTTTTAATCTTCTTATTCCTTTATTCTTCTTATTCTTCTAATACTTTTTTTTTCTTCTTATTCTTCATTTTATTCTTATTCTTCTTATTATTCTTTTTTTCTTATTATTCTTTTGTTTTTTTTCTTATATTTCTTCTTATTCTTATTATTCGTCTTATTCTTCTTATTCTTCATACTCTTCTCATTCTTCTAATTCTTCTAATTCTTCTAATTCCTATTAATCTTATTATTCTTATTATTCTTCTAATTCTTATTATTCTTCTTATTCTTCTAATTCTTATTATTTTTCTAATTCTTCTAATTCTTCTTATTCTTCTTATTCTTCTTATTTTTTCTTATTCTTCTTATTCAACTAATTTTTCTTATTCTTCTAATTCTTATTAATCTTCTTTTTTGTTTTATTCTTCTAATATTTCTTATTCTTTTTATTTTTTTATTCTTTTTATTCTTCTTTTCTTCTTATTCTTCTTATTCTTTTTATTCTTTTATTCTTTTTATTAATCTATTTCTTCTAATTCTTCATATACTTCTTATTATTCTTATTATTTTTAATTTTTTGATAATTTTATTATTGTTATTCTTTTTATTCTTCTCATTTTTCTTATTTTTCTTAATATTCTTATTCTTCTTATTCTTTTTATCATTCTTATTTTTTTATTCTTTTAATTCTTTTAATTCTTTTAATTCTTTTTATTCTTCTTTTTTTTCTTATTGTTCTTATTATTCTTATTCTACTTTTTCATGTTATTCTTGTTAATCTTCTTAATTTTTTTATTCTTCTTTATCTTTTTATTCTTTTTAATCTTTTTATTCTTATTATTCTTCTTATTATTCTTATTCTTTTTATTCTTCTTATTTTTCTTTTATTATTATTATTATTCATATTATTCTTCTTATTACATTACAACAAAACTTCAAATTTATCACGTTTTTTTTCCTTGACTTTTTTAGAAAATGTCATTATTCTATTTGTAATTAGACATGTCATGACATTTTTCTAAAAACATCATTATTTGGAACATGTTTTCATTTTTTATGGCACTTACTAGAAGTTTCATTGTTAAGACTAATAGGTTAGGAAATTTCTTGACTTCTTAAAAAATGCCAAGGAATAAGGAGTTGAAATTAAAAACCTTGTTACTTTTATAAGTGTCATGGATATGAAAATATTAATTTTGAATTGGTACTAATTAGTTTTGTATTTTTTTTTGTAAAATAAGTAATAATATTTTAAATTTTACTCAAGATTAATAAAAAAAATTATCAATCTTTAGTTGAAAATTATTTATTAAAAATAAAAAGAAACTTATGATCAAATTAAACAAAAATTTTAATATTTTTACATTCTAATTTGAATTTTTTATATATAAAATAAGTAATAATATTTAATTTTTAAAATTAATCTGTTAATATTTAATTTATCCCTAAGAGAAATAATAATAAAATGAAAATTTAAGGTAATTTAATAAAATGATGTGATGAATATAATATTTAATTTATCTTTATTTAATAAAATGAAGGCTCGCTAGAAATTGAGAGTCTTCATTCCTCGCCAATGCATCATTCCAGATTATCGTTTTGAAAAGTATCCAAAATTTATGTATTCTTAATATTTTTAACGCATCAATCTAGATTATGTTTTGAGTAGTATTTTCAATTTCATCTTCAACACCATGTCCCAGTATATTGATTCGTTGATTGAAAAACATATTATGAGCAATGAAATCAAGATTTCGTTAATAAATCGAAAAAAAGAAAAATCATGTATTCGTTAATACATGATTTTGTGAATCGAAAAAATGTTTCGGGCACCGAAAACTTGATTTCGATGCATGAAATCTGAATTTCGATTCACGAAATCATGGTTTCGTTCAACGAAAACATGATTTCTTGAATCATGTTTATCTAGTTAAATTTCATCTCATTTTTAGATATTAATGAGATTTAGTGAATCATGTTTTCGTGAAACATGATTTCGTGAATCATGTTATCTATTTTATCTAGTTAAAATCCAGCAAAAACTAGATTTTAGCTATCCAGATTTTGTGGCTGGATAGCTAAAATATAAATTTTTAAATTCATCTCATTTTTTAAATATAAATTTTATAAATATAAATATAGCGAAATCTGGATAGCTAAAATATAAATTTTGTTTGTTTTTTAATTTCATCTCATTTTTCTTAAATAAAAATTTTTGTTTTTGATTCAGGTCAAAAACATTCATTTTATTTTTTGTTTTTAAAATAATTATCTAGTTAAATTTAAGTATATATCAGCATTGTGTGTGTTGTGATGAAATGGTATTTTATATATTAGTTAAAAAATTATTTTTTAAAAGTTAGTTATAGTTTGTTGAGGTGGATAGCTAAAATAGATAGCATTGTTGGAGTTAACTTTAAAAATTGAATAGCTAAAATAGATAATATAATATTATAATATTTTTTATGTTGCTAAATTAGAGAGCATTGTTGGAGATGCTCTAAAACTCTTGCAACCCGACAATGCACAAAGTCACAAACAACACAAATCTAAATGGTAGACTACTACTCTTCTTTTCATTCTTCTGACTGAATCAGTTGAAAGCTCCTATTGAATCAACAATTTTTTGGTATTATTAATCCAGAGTCTTCCCCCGGTGGCTTGTACATGATGAATCCAACTTTTAATGTTCTCACCCATGAAGACCACCTGCAAATCTGGTAAGAAAATGAACTATATTTACGATTCAGACATTGATTTTGTTGGTGGAGGACCTTGAGACTTCTTTGATAGTCTTATAAATGAGGAGTCTAATTTTTAATGTCTTTTTCCTTGTCTCCTTTTAAATTATGTATAAAAAATGGGTTAGTTCACAATAATTTATGTATCAGAAAATGGGAAATTGTCCCTATTTTTTTTGTTAAGCAGTTTAATTTTATCAAAATGGATGATTATAGTGTTCTGGGGTGGGCTCTACTTTAAAAAGGTTGAAAAATTTACTACTGTAAGATTACATTTTTTAGGAGTTAACAGGTTGAGTTAGTGTTTGACAGGTTATGACATTTAGAGAGTGTTATTTCTAGTTTCAGAGCTAAGTTCGCTAGTTTGGTTTGAAGGGAGAAGGCAAAGTGGGAGCTAAGTTCTGGAACAATTTTTTACTTCATATCACACTACCATTTAGAAAAAATGTGATTCTAAATTTTTTACTCATTGAGTCATGTCAATCTTTTCACATGTCAACAAAATGAAATAAAATAATTCTTGGGAAAGGAGGTCAAATAAGGCAAAGTGGAGGGCCAAGGATTTTCTCTCCTCTATTTTTCAGACTATGAATGTATGGAAAAAAGATGCTATAATTCCTAAAAATGTGTGCTCTATAGTCATACCATTACAAAATCAATTAGCCTAAGGACCTAGAGACATGTAATGTCATATCTATAAATTAGTCTAGCTCATGTATTTGTTTATTTTATGTTTGATATTACAGCAAAATCAAGATATATTATTATCTTGCATAGAAATAGATGATAGGTAAATTAATACTAACCTAATTAAATACTCTTACTTTATTTTTTAAATATTGTCTATTCATTGAGAAGTTTGAATAGAATATTACTATCTTCCTTACAAAAAGAAAAAAAAGAAAAGATGGATATTAATATCAAAACAAGAAGATGTACCTTATATACCTGGGAATATTGATTATAAGAAATGAGAAATTAAACAAAGTATTTATAAAAATAAGCTACACAAATAAGGATATTACTATCAAAAAGAGAATATATATGTTATATACCTTTTATACATGAGAATATTGATTATGGAAAATGAGAAATTAAGCAAAGTATTTGTTAAAATTAGCTACACAAATAAGGAAAATAATTTTGGGGGACCAGTAAATATTATATAAAATTTTTAAGTAGCTAGAATTAAATAAAATAATATAGTTAAAAGGAAAATACATGGCCAATAAAAATTTTCCTTTTCTCAAAACACTTTTTATTTTCTCTTTTTCTTAGACATGTTTGATAAAAAAATCATCTTATTTTTTCTTTTCCCCAATGTAATGTCCTTTTTCTTATAAATTAGAGAATTAGCTTTTTATCTCGAATATGATTTAAACAAATTTTTGTTAAAAAATAACAAAAAAGGAATTAAAACCTATAATGCACTAGAATGCATAATGGGAGGTTCTAGGATCGGATTAGGAGGAGTATAAAATATTTTTATATTAATGAATTGAATTTTCTCATATTTGCCTTTTATATATAGAATAATTAAATGATATTTTTTTTGTTTAATTATTTAATTTTCTAAGAATCATACTAACTGTGAGAAATAATTTCTCTTGTTTGATTTCCTTCAAGAAAATGTGGAATTTGAAATTAATTAATAACTATTTATTGATTTATGGATTATTATTATTATTATTATTCTTATATTTGTTGTTTAAATATAAAGATAGAGACATCAAAATTAATAGTCATCCCAGATGACCACTTATTATCCTTCTCCAGTTTAATTCAAACACAAAGTCATTATATTAAAAGTAAAGAGTTATTCTTAGTTGGAATATATATAAGTAAAAAGTTATCCTTGGTTGGAATATATATATATATATAATCATTTTTTTTGTGAAAGATAAGATTAAAATAATGATATAATTATAGAAAACATAATAATAATAATAATCATTTAGGCTATTATGATACGTTAGATAATAATACAAATTTTGGTTGCCTTATTGTTTATTTTGTGGGACAATTACTTATGTGCACTTAAAATAGTCAAAATTAATTAATTTTATTCAATTTCCTTCATAGTATTTTGACTTCTTAGATGTTGCTTTAAGTTGAAAGTTGATTCTTAGGCCTTCCTAATAAAAGTAATATATTTGAAATAAGCATATGGTAGAAATTAGAATAAGTATAAGTTCACCTCCACAAATATTGACTGGCGAGGAAATATTAAAATAAAATCAATGGAATTTGTAATTCTTGGGGGAAAAGAAGGTTAATCGAGGTAAATCTGAAATCGACAATACAAATTGTTGGAAAAAGAAGTCCATATTCTTTGATCTTGAGTATTGGAAATATCTTCATGTTCGTCATAATTTGGATATGATGCATATTGAGAAAAATATTTGTGAAAGCATTATTGGTACCTTACTCAAAATTGCATGTAAGACAAAGGATGAGCTTAATTCTCGCTTAGATCTTATAGAAATGAGCTTAAGGAGTGAATTGGCACCAAAGTTTGAATTGAAGAGAACATATCTCCCTCATGCATGTTATACACTTTCTACAATGGAAAAGAAGGTGTTTTTCCAAACACTTTCGCAATTGAAGGTTCCATATGGATATTTTTCTAACCTTCGAAACCTCATGTCAATGGAAGACTTGAAACTTTATGGATTAAAATCCCATGACTATCATGCATTAATGCAACAATTTGTGCTAGTTTAGTTACTTTCTATCTTGCCCAAGCATGTGAGGAATGCCATTTGTAGATTGAGTTTCTTTTTTCAATGCTCTCTGTAGTAAAGTTGTTGGTGTTCCTTCATTAGATGAGTTACAAAATGAGATAGTGGTGACATTATGCTTGTTTAAAAAGTACTTCCCACCTTCATTCTTTGATATCATAGTGCATCTTATTGTGCATCTTGTAAGAGAAGTGAGACTTTGTAGACTGGTTTACTTTAAGTGGATGTACCCATTTGAATGGTTTATGAATGTATTAAAAGGCTATGTACGAAATCGTACTCGACTTGAAAGTTGTATTGTTGAATGCCATATTGCAGAAGAAGGAATCAAGTTTTGTTCAGAGTACTTATCAAATGTGGATGCAATTGGAATTCCTAGTAGTTCAAACATTGACAAAAAGTCGGGGCACCAATATTTGGAGGTCATACTATGAAGGACGATTCCAATTTATGGTTACAAGAACATCATTATGTGTTGGAAATACCTCAATTGTCCAACCTTAGATTGAGTAAGCACCACTAACTTTTTGTTTCTTTATTTTTTGTACATATAATATATTACTCTAATTATTTAATTATTATACATGACTTCATAGAGAGCACATGCAATGGCTGAATGTGAAACATCCACGTCAATCAAAAGACAGAAGTGGTTACAGGATGAGCATGCTCGTACTTTTACCTTTTGGTTACGACAAAAGGTACTACAATGGTTTCTTAAATTTTCCATATCTTTACATTAATGGTTAACATATAAATGATAACTGGAACTTATTTCTATAGATTGAAGTTGCAATTAGAAATAATGAACCTGTATCTGAAACCCTTAAATGGATAGCTGATGGTCCAAGCCCTTATGTGATGAAGTATAATGGTTATGCCATCAATAGGTGTGAATATAATGCTAAGAAGTGTGATGATTTACTAGCTACCCAAAATAGTAGAGTTAGTATTGTAGCAACGACCATGCAAATTGCTAGTGCTAAGGATAAAAATCCTATTTTCGGGGAACTTTGTTTCTATGGAGTTATTACTGAGATTTAGGACTTTGATTATACTATGTTCAAAATTACAGTCTTCAAGTGTGATTGGGTTTATAATAAGAATGGAATCAAAGTTGATGATCTTGGGTTTACCTTAGTTGACTTTAGCAGAGTGGCTCATAAGTCAGATCCATTCATATTAGCCTCCCAAGCTAAGAAAGTCTTCTATGTACAAGATGAGCTTAATCCAAGATAGTGAATTGTTTTTTCAACTCCTCAACAAGACTTCACAGAAAAAGCAAACAATGATGATCCTGTGGACATTTCTATTGAACACAATCTAGTCATATCTTCTTTGCCACAAGTTGAATTATTTGATGCAATGGATGACTCTGATCAAATTTGTATTTGAGATGATTGTGAGGGAATTGGTGTTGAGAACAAATCATATATGTAACCAAATTGTAGTTTTGTTATGGTATTGTGAATTGATATGCTACTATAGTTTTTTGTAGTGTAAATGTATGCTTACTAGTTAATTTATCATTCTTTGTTATTAGATGATTGTTATGGTTTCAATTTTAGTTAATGTCAGGTTGACATTATTCAAAACAATGAGAGTATTATGTTTTATGCAAAGCAGCTGATTAGGTAAGCCTTTAATTAATTAATTTGTTATTCTTTAAATTTTTGTTAGATATTTTAGTACTTTTATTTAAACATTATAATTATTTTTATGATATGTATGGATACAGAACAATAAGATAAAACAACTACAAGAAATAGATATAGAGGGATAATAAGAAAGACTATGATTATCAAGAATAGGAGCAAAGGAATAAAACTTGTAGTAAAGTATAATGTTGATGGTGTTTATGTCGGACAAGCTGTTGTGCATCTCACAAGTTATTTAGGCGTATTGACACGTACCATGGTCCCAATTAGATATAGCACTTGGCACCATGTACCTAAGCAATTGAAGAATAAATTGTGAGACTCCATTGAGGTAAACTAGTATTTTTTTCTATCTATAACATTTTCTAATTCTATTTGAAATTTTTTTTAACAACTAATAACTATGTTCATTACTTCTAGGCTGCATTTACATTGGATTGTAATAGTAGAAGGAATTGTATGAAATCAATGGGCAGGTTCTTTAGATCATTCAAGAACATGTTGACTGCAAAGTATATCATTCCTTTTAAAGACCAACTAGAGCTTCTTAAAATCCACCAGTTGAATATAATTTTATTGAAAATGAAGATTGGACAATTTTTGTCAAAGAAAGATTGTCTCAAAGATTTCAGGTAAATTTCTAATTATTTTCATGTCATATACTCATATTTTCTTTACTTAATATGAAATAAAATTTGTAGGAGTTTAGAGAAGTTCAAAAAGAAAGAAGGAAAAAAGCATATTTATAATCATCATCTTAGTAGGAAGGGATATGCTGGTCTTGAGGAAGAGATGGTAAGTTAAAGATGTTAATTTACATTTTTTTATGTTGACATTGACTAGAGACTCATTATATTACATTTCAATATTTTAAAAGTTGGTAGCAACTTGCTTTACTAAAGTCATTGATCGAAGTGAATTATGGAAGAAAGCAATGCAGAAAAAAGATGGCACTTATGATGAAGTGGTCATTCCGGTAGTGGAGAAGATTGTAAGTATAAGTTATGTAACATATATTTCATTTATGTTAATAATTTATTTATATTAACCAATATGACATTAAATTTTATAACATCATTCTGTATTAGGATAAGATGTTGCAATTGTCACAAGAAAGTAGTTTGAGTTTCAATGGAAATGACATACTTACTGAAGCATTGGGAACTCCTGAATATAGTTGTCGAGTACGAGCTAAAGGAAAGCATTATACACCACGATAATATTTTTATTCTATGGCAGATCGTGCTTTTTCGGAAATTTATGAAAGAATCAAAAGAGCGACAATCAAAGTTTGATGGCAAAAATTTTATTCCAACTCTCTCAGATGGTACCCACCACACCTCAATCTGATGTTGGTAGATCTAACATGCTCCAAAAACATATTGTCCTTCCTGAATTGTTGGAGCAACCAAAACGTCGAGTGATGACCACACTCCTCCCACGCTAAAGCAAATAAGTAAGTTGTAATTAATATTATGTTATATAATAAAAATGGTGTTAACACAAACTCATAATTTTTCATATCAACTTACCTAGTTGATTAATTCCTATATAGAAGTAATGTTACAATGTATGTTGTATAATAATTATATTAATAAGCTCATTAAGTTATGATAACTTAATTGTTGTCTATCTAATTCTTTCCTACTTGGAAATTATCAACTTTAGATGATGCATATAACTAAACAATATGTTTTATTTTATAGGTTAGGAAATGTCAATTGGCCATAAGGGTAAAACAAAATATAGTTGTAGCTGGAACAATAGTACTTGAATGTGGTGCTAAATTTTTTGTTGCTGTGGATGTTTCTTATGATCCAAATGCATTACTTCCTGTACCTATTCCAAGCCAAATTACCACTATTGGAGATGCTATTGGGCATTAAATTTTTTGGTCTGCCCAATTAGTCATTCTTACTACTCATTTCATCCAGACATGTGCTTTTTTATAAAATAAAAAAGTTTCTTGTTACTAATAAAAAAACTATTTATTTAGGAAATTCTTATATATACAATGATATTTTATGTTTGATAGGATTCAAGAATTTAAGAAACAAATGAATAAAGAGAGAACATTTAGTTTTAAGGATGAGAACCCTGTAGATATCAGAACTTTGCTACATTTGTTGGGATGTTGTTAAAGGATGAGAAGGTACATGTAGTAGAAATCATAAAGGATGTTTTTGGAGAGTCTTTTAAGACATTCCTCATGAAAGAAGATATGGATATCATAATTCATTAACAGATGTGTCATCTAATTGCCTTATGTTTATATATGGTAAGAGAAACATTTAATATGTTTTTCATATTTTTTAACTATCTATTTATGCTTTATTTTTCATAATGAGAATTGTATTTAATTTTAGTTACATTAAATATTAAATCTTTTAAATATTGTGTAATATTAAATTAGGCACTAGCATAAAAAGATGGTTGATGCTAAGAGGCAGAGCGATTTATTTTTGTAAATCTGACCTGGTTTCAAAAGCTAGAATGGGAGAAGCAAGCAAGAAAAATAGGTCAAGGGTTATAGCTAATTGGTTGATGAATACAAATAATGCAAATTTCTTTTATTACATAAAACCCAGGGTAAGTTATAAACATAAGTAAGCTTATAAGTATGCATATATATCAATTATAATTTCTATGTAGTTACACTCATGTTAATTTTGTAGTTGTCATTGGGTTTTGGTGGTACTTGACATAAGGACTTTGATCGCCTATTACTTGATTCCTTGTATCATCAGCCTTCAGATGATCTTAAAGACATTTTTAATATGTAAGTTTTTCCTTTAATATGATAGAATGAAGCATAGTTGGTAACAAAATTATTTTCTTCATGCAGGGTTCTAAGAATTCATCCACTTAAAAACATAAATTGTCAAAAGAGAGCATAATTTGGTTTTATTAGGGGTAAATAACTCATATAAACTGAGTAATAAATATTTAGTAGCTTCTTAATTTTAAACATTAGTACAATATGACTTGCAAGTAACCCATATATATATAATTGATTTTTTTTATCCATTTAGTGCCCGAAACAAACACGTAGTGTTGAATGTAAATACTATGTGATGAGATATATGATAGATCATTATCGATCAAGGATGTCTTATAACAAGGTATGTGTTGATTTTTGGTTCTCAATATATCAATGTTAACTTTATTTTCCAATGTAATTGATGAAACTATTACTTTTCTTTTCAATAGTTTCATGGAAAAATCATACAAAAAAGATGAGTTGAATGAAGTACGATCTGAATGGGTGATGTTGGTGACTCAATTAATACTTTCCTCAGTTTGAAAAGCTTTGAGGACACCTTTTTGTATTGAGCATGAACAAATTTTGGCATATCCAACTATCACTTTTGATGAGGTTCATAGTTTATCTCTCTTTTGAACCAAACTATGACTGAAGTTAAATTGTTTGACATGATCATTTGAAGAATTTTTAGTATTTTCCTTCCACATTCATGATATTTCTCTAATTTCCAATAGTTGAATTAAGTTAGTATATTGTATGCATAATTCATAGGTGTCTAAAGGGAAACTTTTTTTTGGTGAAGTTAGAAGATCTTCCAACTTTGGAATGGTCCATGAACTATTGTGATAATAAAGGTATTTTCATAATGATATCAAGTTTATGTACTTCTTTCTTCTATTAATATTTTAAATGGAATATGCAATTGGAAACTTTATTGTATCATATTATCTTTTATCTTCGTTGTCACCTACTAGATTTTTTTGTTGATTGGCTATGGAAAACATGGAGATTTCGACTTTGAGCTTCATACTTTACCACAACATTGTAAGTTACATTGTCACCCTTATAGAACATACTGATTTTTTCAAGGCACAATTTTTTTTATTACATAGCCTTTTATTTATTAATGAATCTAAAAATATAAGTTGATGGATTAGTATATATGTCTAATCAATAGAACTTGTAATTACATTACATAGATGCTAATCAAGTTTTTTTAAAGTATGGAAGATAGCTTGTAATTTAAGTTTTCATTGATTAAATTAATTGTTTTTGTAGTGTTTTCTTCAAGTAGTTGTGACTATTGATCTTTCAACACACTATACACATATATGTGTTTAATCATAATTGATAAATTTTTATGTCATATTGATAAATCTCTGCTTTCTAATTTACCCCAGTATACTAAATTTTTTTTTGTTGTTGTTAAATGTTTTTTTAATCATATATGTTAAGTGTTATATAAATTTATGTTCAATGATATGTTGTTATCATTCTCATTTTATTTTTCCAATGCTCAATAATATTTTTTTTTCTTGCAAGTGTATTGATTAGTTTCTTTTTTTTGTATGTAGGGTTGCCTTTTAGAAATTAACTTTTAACTTAGCCAAGCTAGTATGAAGCAGTTTCTTAAGATAAGGCACAATTGGGTTGCATATATAAGAAAATTTGAATGGAATTAAAGAATGAATGTTGAAATTGTGATATTTTTTGTTTATGAAATGTAAAAAGTACAAGTTCACCATTGTAATAAGAACTAAAATCTTGGTATGGATTAGAACGTAAGGTTTTTCTTATGTGCATGCATTATTACAATAATAGGTGTAAATTTACTTTACAACAATTATTAAATTGATATTTAATTAAATCATTATCTTCTTGACAATTTTACTAAGTGTCATTGTATTCAAATAATTAAGATTGATACAACAAATAATGACATTTCCTTTGAGTGTCATGTAGATTGGTATAATAAAAAATGATAGTTTTTTTAGCATCAAGGTTCTTTTCAACAACACTTCTAAAAAATAACATTATAGACAAATACTTATTATGACAGGCTAGTAGATGACACTTTCGATAAGCGACATGAAATATCATCAATGATGCTTTTTAAACATCATTGAATATATTTTTTGTTGTAGTGTTATTTTTATTGTTCATAATCTTTTTATTCTTGGTATCCTTCTTATACTTCATATTCTTCTTATACTTCATATTCTTCTCATTCTTCTTATTATTATTATTATTATTATTATATTATTCATCTTATTATTCTTATTTTTCTAATTCTTCTTATTTTTTCTAATCTTCTCATTCTTCTTTTTCTTCTTATTCTTCTAATTCTTCTTATTCTTCTTATTCTTTTTATTCTTGTTATTCAAATTATTCTTGTATTATTATGATTCTTATATTCTTGTTATTCTTCTTATTCTTCTTATTTTTATTATTCTTCTTATTCTTCTAATACTTCTTATTCTTTTTATTCTTCTTTTCTAGGTATTCTTCTAGTTCTACTTATTCTTCTTATTATTTTCATCTTTTTATTCTTTGTGTTCCTCTTTTTCTTCATTTCTTATTAATTTTCTTATTCTTCTTATGCTTCTTATTCTTCTTATTCTTTTTTTGTTTTTATTCTCCTTATTTTTCTTATTTTTTTATTCTTTTTGTTCTTCTTAATCTTTCTATTCTTGGTATTCTTCTTATTCTTCTTATACTTCTCACTTTTCTTATTATTCTTTGTATTCTTCTTATTCTTTTTATTCTTCTTAATCTTTTTATTCTTGGTATTTTTTTAATTCTTCTTATTGTTCTTATTCTTATTTATCTGATTATTCTTCTTATTATTCTTATTCGTCTTATTATTCTTATTTTGCTAATTATTCGTATTCTTCTTATTCTTTTAATTTTTCTTATTCTTTTTATTCTTTTTATTCTTCTTATTCTTCTTATTCTTCTTATTCTTATTCTTCTTATTCTTGTTATTCTTCTTATTCTTCTTATTCTTGTTATTCTTCTTATTCTTCATATTCTTCATATTCTTCTTATTCTTCATATTCTTCTTATTCTTAATATTCTTCTTATTATTCTTAATCTTCTTATTCTTCTTATTCTTCTTATTCTTAATATTCTTAATATTCTTTTTATTCTTCTTATTATTCTTATTCTTCATATTCTCTTATTTTTATTATTCTACTTATTTTTCTTATTTTTTTATTTTTTTATTCTCCTTATTCTTCTTCTTCTTCTTAGTTTTCTTATTCATCGTATTCTTCTTATTGTTCTTGTTATTCTTATTCTTCTTATTGTTCTTGTTCTTCTTATTCTTCTTATTCGATTTATTCTTTGTATTCTTTTTATTCTTCTTATTTATCTAATTTGTCTAATTTTATTTATTCTATTAATTATTTATTTTTATTATTCTCCTTACTATTTTTTTTTTCTTCTTCACTTTATTCTTATTATTCCTCTTATTCTTCTTATTTTTTTTATTCTTCTTATTCTATTTATGGTTCTTATTCTTATTATTCTATTTATTATTCTTATTCTTTTTATTCTTTTTATTCTTTTATTCTTTTTATTCTTTTAATTTTTTTATTCTTCATTTTCTTCATTTTCTTCTTTTTTATTATTCTTTTCTTCTTATTCTTCTTATTCATTTTATTACTCTTATTCTTCTTAGTCTTCTTGTTGTTTTTTCATATAAATATTAATATTCTTATTATTCTTCTTATTCATCTTATTCATCTTATTCTTCTTATTTTTCCAATTTTTATTATTTTTTTTATTCTTATAATTTTTATTCTTCTTATTCTTTTATTCTTCTTATTCTTTTTTTGTTGCTATTCTTCTTTTTATTCTTATTTTTCTATTCTTCTTATTATTATTATTATTTTCTTTCTTATTCATCTATTTCTTCTTATTCTTTTTATTCCTTTAATTCTTCTTATTCTTCTCTTTCTTCTAATTCTTCTAATTCCTATTAATCTTATTATTCTTATTATTCTTCTTATTCTTCTAATTCTTATTCTTCTTCTTATTCTTCTAATTCTTATTATTCTTCTTATTCATCTAATTTTTAATATTTATCTAATTCTTCTTAATCTTCATTTTGTTTAATTCTTCTAATACTTCTTATTTTTTTTATTCTTTTATTCTTCACTTTCTTCTTATTCTTTTTATTCTTCTTATTCTTCTTATTCTTATTATTCTTCATATTCTTTTATTCTTTTATTCTTTTTATTCATCTAATTCTTCTTATACTTATTATTATTCTAATTCTTTTAAATCTTCTGATTCTTTTTTTTATTCTTATTATTTTAATTCTTCTTATTCTTCATATTCTTTTTATTCTTCTTATTTTTCTTATTCATTTTATTCTTATTATTCTTTTTATTCTTTTTATTCTTTTTATTCTTCTTATTTTATTATTTTTTTATTCTTCTTTTCTTCTTATTCTTCTATTTTTTATTCTTCTTATTATTCTTTTTCTTTTTCATGTTATTCTTATAAATCTTATTACTTTTCTTATTATTCTTAATCTTCATATTCTTTTTAATCTTCTTATTCTTCTTATTAGTCTTATTCTACTTTTTCATCTTATTCGTCTTATTCTTCTTATTTTACTTATTCTATTTATTCTTCTTATTCTTCTTTTATTATTATTATTATTATTATTATTTTTCTTCTTTTATTCTTTTTATTCTTCTTAATCTTTTTATTCTTGGTATTCTTCTTATTCTTCTTATTGTTTTTATTCTTATTAATTTTATTATTATTCTTATTGATCTTATACTTCTTATTCTTCTTATTCTTCTAATTATTATTATTATTATTATTATTATTATTATTCTTTTTATTTTTGTTATCCTTTTTATTCTTCTTATTCTTCTTATTCTTAAAATTCATCTTATTCTTCTTATTATTCTTATTCTTCTTATTATTCTTATTCTTCTAATTTTTCTTATTCTTTTTTTTCTTTTTATTCTTCTTATTCTTCTTATTCATCATATTCTTCTTATTCCTTTTATTCTTTTTATTCATCTTATTTTTCTTATTCTTCTTATTCTTTTTATATTCTTATTCTTCTTATTCTTCTTATTCTTCTTATGCTTCTTATTCTTCTTTTTTTTTATTCTCCTTATTTTCTTAATTTTCTTATTCTTTTTGTTCTTCTTATCTTTTTTCTTGGTATTATTCTTATTCTTCTTATACTTCTCACTGTTCTTATTATCTTCTTGTTCTTCATATTCTTTTTAAGTATTCGTAATCTTTTTATTCTTGGTATTCTTCTAATTCTTATTATGGGTAGGATTTTAGTAAATGCATATGATATGGTTAGTTAGTTTTGCAGAGAGGTATGTATAGGGTTTAAGGGAGAAGAGTAGAAGAGACAAGAGAAGGGCAGCAGCTTTTCAAAAAAGGGGGGTTTTTCAAATAGGGGTAGGCAGTTTTTATGGACAAGGGCAGAAAAATAATGTTTGTTTGCATATCTTGTCGGCATGTAATTATTGTGTGATCATGTATACAATCGTATGAAGGGAAGGGGAAGGGTACAAGGGTAGGTAGAGAGCATAAATATACGGCAAGTTTTTTGCTGAATTACAATTTGAAAGTAGTCAGAGAAAAGAGGATGCAGACGAGACTTACGGGGAAAAGCAATGAAAGCTCAAGATGCCCATAAAGAGAGAGAGATTTAATTTTAATAAGTGAGAGAGCTAGTGTCTGTTAAGTTTGAGTTGTTAGTATGTCAAGGGTCTGTATGTGGTTGTCTGGGTATGTATGGCTAGTGTATGTGTTTTTTGCCAAGTGTATGTATGTGCATAAGCTATTGAAGGAAGAGGCGTCCAAAGTCAAGAATCCAGGGAGAACTTGAAGATAGGAAGGAGCTTAAGAGGGCAAGAACCAATATAAGAAAAGGCAGAAAATTCAACTTCAAAAGGAGGACATAAGTAGATAAAGGAAATGGATGCAGAAAGGTCAGCATTAAGAAGCAACATAATGCACAGGAAAATATAGAGAGTCGCATAGTGAAGAATCCACTATAGATTATGTTAATTGATTTTTTGTAATTTAAAAAAAGGAGTGTAAGAGGGAAAAGGGAACGATATAGATTATAAAAATGGTATTCCTCCCGGCCAAAGAGAGGGATATACATAAAAAAAAACTTTAAAAATAAGAAGAATAAAAAAAATAAGAAGAATAAGAAGAATAGGAAGAATAAAAAGAATATGAAGAATAAGAAGAATAAGAAGGATAAAAAGAATAAGAAGAATAAGAAGAATAAGAAGGATTAAAAAGAATAAGAAGAATAAGAAGAATAAGAAGGATAAGAAGATAAGAAGAATTAGAAGAATTAGAAGAATAAGAAGAATAAAAAAATAAGAAGAATAAGAAAAATAAGAAGAATAAAAAAATAAGAATAATAAGAAAAATAATAAAAAATATATAGAATAAGAAGAATACAGACAGAATTAGAAGAAGAAAAAAATTAAGAATAAAAAAGAAAGAAGAATAAGTAGATTAAGAAGAATAAGGAAAAAATAAGAAGAATATGAAGAATATGAAGAATATGAAGAATGAGAAGAATATGAAGAATAAGAAGAATAAGTAAGAATAAGAAGGAATAAAAAGCATAATAAGATCAAAGAATAAGAACCATAAAGGAGAATAAGAATTATATAAGAAGAATAAAAGAATAAAAGACTGAAAATACATAAGAATAAGAATAAGAAGAATAAGAAGTATAAGAAGTATAAGAATAATAATAATTAGAACACTCGGAAAATAAGATAAATTAAAAATACTAAGAATATAAGAAGACTATGAAGAATAAGAAGAATAAGAAGATTAAGAAGAAGAAGAAGATTAAGAAGAATAAGAAGAATAAAAAGAATAAGAACAATAAAAGAAAGAAAAATAAGAATAAAAAGAATAAGAAAATAAGAGAATAAAGATGAGAAGAATAAGAAAATAAGAAAATAATAAGAATACGAAAAATAAGAATATAAGAATAATAATAAAAATAACAAGAAAACTAAGAATAAGAAGACTATGAAGGATAAGAAGAATAAGACTAATAAAAAAATAAATAGAATAACAAGAATAACTAGAATAAAAAAATAAGTAGAAAAATAAGAAGAATTAGAAGAATAGATTAAGAAGAATAAGAAGAATAAGAATAATAAAAGAATACAAAGAATAAAAGAATAAAAAGAATAACAAGAAAAAAAAGAAAAAAAAAGAAAACAAAAGAAAAAGAATATATTAGAAGATTAATAAGAATAATATTTATAAGAATAATAAGAATAATTAGAATAATATAAAGAATAAGAAGAAAAAGAATAATAATAATAATAATAATAATAACAAGAATAACATAAATAAGAGGAATACAAACAACAAAAAAAGAAAAGAAAAATAATAAGAATAAAACGATAAGAAGAATTATAAGAATAATAAGAATAAAAAGAAAAAAAAAGAATAAGAAGAATGAGAAGATTAAGAAGAAAAAGAAGATAATAAAAAAAATATGCAGAATAATAAGATTAAAAGAATAAGAAAAATAACAAGAATAAGAAGATATATGAATAAGAAGAATAAGAAAACTAAAAAATAAGAATAAGAATAAGAATGAGAAGAATTATAAAAATAAGAAATATAAGAAGAATAAACAAAATTAAGAAAAAAGAAGAATAAAAAAATAAGATGAATAAGAAGAAGAATAATAATAATAATAATAATAATAATAATAATAATTAGAAGATTTAAAAAATTAGAAGAATTAGAAGAATAAGAAGAATAAGAAAAATAAGAAGAATAATAAAAATAATAAGAATATGAAGAATAATAAAAATAATAAGAATATGAAGACTAAGAATAATATGAAGAATTAGAAGAATCAGTATAATAAGAAGAATAATATGAATAATAAGAATAAGAAGAATAAGATGAATTATAAGATTAAGAAGAATAAGAAGAATAAGATGTATAAGAAGAATCAAAAACATTAGATGAATAAGATAAATAAAAAGAATAAGAAGAAGTAGAATAATAATAATAATAATAAGTAGAATAATAAGAAAAAAAGAATAATAAGAATAAAAAAAATTAAGATGAAAAGAAGAATAAGAATAATAAGAAGAATAAAAAGAATACAAAAATAACATACATAACACAAATAACAAGAATAAGATAATAAGAAATATAAGAAGAATAAGAAAAATATATTAAAATAAGAACAATAAGTATAGTATGAAGAATAAGAATTTTATGAAGAATAAGAAGAATAAGAAGAAAACAAAAAAAAAAGAAGAATAAGAAGAATAAGAAGAATAAAAAGAATATCATGAATAAGAAGAATAAGAAAAATAAGAAGAATAAAAAAAATAATAATAATATAAAGAATAATAAGATAAAAAAGATTAAGAAAATAACAAGAAAAACACGAATAATAAGATTAAGAAACATAAGAATAATAAGATAAAAATAATAAGAACAATACGATGAATAAGATAAATAAGATGAATAAGAAGAATAAGATGAATTAAAAGAATTTTAAGAATAAAAAGAATAAGCAGAATAAAAAGAATAAAAAGAAAAAGAAGAATAAAAAGACTAAGAAGAATAAGAAGAAAATTTTGAATAAGTAGAATAATTAAAATAAGAAGTATAAGAAGAATAAGAAGAATTAGAAGAGTAAGAAGAAGAAGAATAATAATATTATTATTATTATTATAATAAAAGAATAAGAAGAATTAAAAAATAAATAGAATTAGAATAAAGAAGAATAAAAAGTATAAGAAGAATAATAAGAATAAGAAAAATAAGAAGAATAAGAAGAATAAGAAGAATAAGAAGACTAAGAAGAAAAAGAATAATAAGAATAATAATAATTATAATAATAAGATGAATAGAATAATAAGAATAAGAAGAATAAAGGATTAGGAAGAAAAAGAAGAATTAGTAGAATTACAAAAAATAGAATAATAAGAAGAATAAAAGAATAAAAATAATAATAAGAATAAAAATAATAACCAGAATAACATGAATAAGAAGAATAAGAATAATACGAAGAATGCAATAAATAAGAAGATATGAACAATAAGAAGAATTAGAAGAATAAGAAGAATAAGAAGAATAAAAATGATAAGAAGAATATGATGAATAAGTTGTGTAATATGAAATAAGAATAATAAAAAGAATAAGATGGATAAAAATAATTAACAAAATAAATAGAGTAAGAAAATAAGAAGAATAAAATGAATAAGATGAATTAGAAAAATTAGGAGAAAAAAAAGAATAACAAAAATAAAAAGAATAAAAAATACGAAAAATAAGAAGAATACGAAGAATAAGTAGAATAAGTAAAATAAGTTTAATAAAAAGATCTTTTTTTATTTTGTTAAGGGTGTGAAAGGGGCTAATGGTAATTATATATATTGTAAAATGGTATTTTTCTGCCAAAAGAGAGGGCTTTTTATAATTAATAAAACAAACCTTTAAAAAAAGTATAATAATAAGAATAAGAAGTATAAGAATAAGAAGATTAAAAAGAATAATAATACTAAGAAAAATAAGAATAATAAGAAGAATAAGATGAATAAGAAGATTAAGGAGGATAAGAAGAATTAACAAAAAAAGTAGAGTAAAAAGAATAAGAATAAAAGGAAGAATAAAAAAAATAGGAAGAATGAGAATAATAAAATAATAAGAAGAATAAGAAGAATAAGAAGAATAAGAAGAATAAGAAGAATAAGAAGAATACGAATAATAATAAGAATAAAAATAATCATAAGAATCATACGAATAAGAATAATAAGAAGAATAAGTAGAATAAGAAGAATAATAACAAAAAAAAGAATAAGAAAATATTAAGAATAAGAAGAAAAGAATAATAAGAAGAATAAGAAAATACGAAGAATAAGAAGAATAAGAAGCATAGAAGAATAAGATGAATAAGATGAATAAAAAGAATAAGAAGAATGATAAGAATAAGAAGAATAAGAAGAATAAGATGAGTAAGAAGAATAAGTTAGAAGAATAAGAAAAATCAGAAGAATAAGAAGAATAAGAAGAATAAGAAGATTAAGAAGAATAAGAAGAATTAGAAAAATATGTAGACTTAGATGAGTAAGAAGATTATGAAAAATAAGAAGAATATACAAAATAAGAAGAATAAGAAGAATAACAAAAATAAGAAGAAAAAGAATAATAAAAGAATAACAAGAAAACCATGAATAATGAGATTAAAAATAATATGAATAAAAAAGTAATAATAATAATGATGAATAATAATAAATATTAATTTATTTTAGCATGGAAGAAGCCTGAAAATTTAGTGCAAAAGCTAAGAATTCTTACGGGCTTCACACATAAAAAGGAGCTTTAATGTATTTGGGCTACCCTTGAGGCTTAAAGAAGAGTATTTAAATTTTTTAGGGTAAAAAATGAGACAATAGATTGCAGGATGGTAAAAGAATCTTCTGAGCATAGTAAGAAGAATCTCATTAATCTTGAATGTGCTTCAAGGCTCGATGGCACATATCCTAATGTCGACACAACCACCTAATAAGATCATAAGAAAAATTGAAATAGAAATGGCTAATTTCATATGGGGTAATAAAGAGGAATAAAATTCACTTGAAAAATTGAGTGATTATGCTTTCCAGTTGAGGAAGCTAGTCTAGAATCACCTTTTAAAAATATAGCCAAAGCCTGGGCTTGCAAAACTGTTGGAAGCAAAAAGAAAGCCAAAATGGATGTCACTAGGTTACATATATAAAAGCAAGATATGGGTTAGGCAACAAGGCCTTTAATAATCTAAAAAGACATCTAAAAGCTGGAAGATGATGCTAAAACAACAAAAATCCATATAAAACCACTCGATATTAACAATAGTTGGTATAAATTGACCTTAAATGCACATGGGGGATTTATGTTAAAAAGTACAAAATGGTTGGTGAGAGATACAAAACCTACACAAGAGAAATTTAAAGAAGTATTCTTAAAGGGCCCCCCAATAAAATCAATGTTTTTATGTGGAAACTTCACTCAAATGTCATCCCTGTAGATGAGAATAAAAATTGTTAGCTCGAATAACCTTTATAAGGTTGCTTAATTCTAAACATGGATGGGAGCTTTAAGAGAGAAATGAGTGCTGTAGGTGGTGAGGGAGTCATAAGAAATGAAAAGGGCAGGGTAGTGACAGCCATCACAATGAGGGGAATAACCTCTCAACTTTGCATGCAAATATCATAGCACTGCATAAGTGTCTCGAAATCTACAAGAATAATAAGTTTTTAAATATTCAAGTAAAGGTAGATTAAAGTTTACTAGTGGATCTACTGATTAGTAAAATAGGGTTATAGAAGTTTGAGAAAGATATTAATAAAATATAAAAATTACTAGTAGAAGTAAAAGAAAATATAATGCATATATTTAAAAAGGCAGATGCCTTGGCAGATAAATTAGCAGAACATGGAATAAAAAAAGGTTTATAGGATTTTGAGGAAAATAATATTCCTGATAAATATAAAGGTTTAATTAGATTAGATAAATATGAGACACTTATATTAGAACCCGAAATATAATTTGAAATGGGTTGAGGACAAAGAGCTGGTAAGATTTAACAGAGTCTCAATGAACTAACATATTAGTTATGCAGCTGCAAAAAAAAACGCAGGTGAAAGTTATGGAGGAGACCAAGAGTCACCTTGGACTTGAATGGAGACTATCACACGAAAAAAAGGTTGTGGAATAATCATGTGAAACATTTCTTTAGGGTAGAAGTATGCTTGTGGGCTTGCTGTTTGTCTTGATTATTTAGGTGTAAAGACTAAAGGCAAAAAGCTAAGAAACAAATTAATTGTTGCTAGCAAGTTGGGCAATGTAACAAAAATTTTGTGTTGTGGAATGTATAGATATATTGGTTGTTTAATTTTGATTTTCCAGGAACTAAAGAATGAAAATAGACCTTCAGGCAAGGTTGGTGGGGTTATTTTTCTTTCGATTTGTAGGGATAGTTTGTGTTGTAATTTGGGATTGCAGGGATGGAGATAGGGCCGACCAGGGACAGGAAGTGCATTTGTAGTAAGCTAATTTTGGAATGTTTGTAAAGCAGTGTATGTAGTTAGTTGTGCATTTGGTGTATGCAGTGCTGTGTGTTGTGTATGCAAAATGAAGATAGGGCTGGGAAATAACAGGCTGAGTGGACTGGAACATGCTGTCTAAATGATTTGATCCTGCTAAAAGCTATTATACATAAAGTTGGCTGGCAAGTGGATGCTTGATCTTGAGGCAACATGAAAGTTTAGCTCACGAGTAGATCGGCAGGAGTTGAAGAGGGTAGGAAAACCAAACATGAAAAGAGAAAATATTCAGCTCTAAAAACCAGGAAGGCACAATAGAAAGCGGTATAACATGGAAGGCAAGCATAAGGAGATGAAAAGTATAGGATTCGTGATAATTGTAATGTTAATTATGTTTTTGCTTTTTGTAAGAAAAAGATGTAAAAGGGTAAAGGGGAGCATTTAGTTTGTAAACACTAGTATTCCTATGTGAAAAGAGAGGGTTGTAATAATAAAAAAACCTTAAAAAAAGAATAAGAAGAATAAGAAGAACAAGAAGAATAAGATGAATTAGAAAAAAAAAAGAATAAGAATAATAAAAAGAATAAGAAGAATAAGTACAATAATAATAATAATAATAAGTATAAGAAGAATAAGAAGAACAATAATACTAAGAAGAATGAGAAGAATACATAGAATAAGAAGAATAAGAAGAAGAAAAAGAAGAAGAATAAGAAGAATAAAAAGAAGAAGAATAAGAAGAATAAGAAGTATAAGAAGTATAAGAAGAATAAGAAGAATAAGAAGAATAAGAAGAATAAGAAGTATAACAAGAATAAGAAGAATTAGAAGAATAAGAACAATAAGAAAAAAAAGAAGAATAAAAAGAATAAAAAGATTAAGAAGAAAAAGAAGAATTAGAAGAAATAGAATAATAAGAAGAATAATAAAAATAAGAGGAATAATAAGAATAAAAAGAAGAACGAGAATAACATGAATAAGAAAAATAAGAAGAATAAGAAGAATATGAAGAATAAGAAGAATAAGAAGAATAATAAGAATAATAAGAATAAAAAGAATACAAAGAATACAAAGAATACAAAGAATAAGAAGAACAAGTAAAATTATAAGAATAAGAAGAACAAGTAAAATTATAAGAATAAGAAGAACAAGTAAAATTATAAGAATAAGAAGAACAAGTAAAATTATAAGAATAAGAAGAACAAGTAAAATTATAAGAATAAGAAGAATAAAAAAATAAGTATAAGAAGGATAAAAAAATAAGTATAAGAAGAATAAGAAAAATAATAAGAAAAGTAGAATAAGAAAAAAAAGAAGAAAAGAAGAATAAAAAGATAAAGAAGAATAAGAAGAATAAAAAGACTTAGAAAAATTGGAAGAATATGAAGAATATGAAGAATTAAAAGAATAATAAGTATAAGAAGAACAAGAATAATAAGAATAATAAAAATAAAAATAAGAATAATAAGAATAACAATAAGAATAAAAAGAAATTGAAGTGTAAGATGAATAAAAAAATGAAGAATAAGAAGATAAAGAAGAATAAGAATGAATAAGAACAATAAGAAGAATAATAAGAATAACAAGAATATGGAGAATAAGAAAAATAGAAGAATAAAAATAATAAAAATAATAAAAATAATAAAAAGAAAGTAGTTTAGAATCCTTTGAGAGCCTTGGCCAATCAAACCCTAGCTTCAAAGAGCCGCATCTGAAGAAAATGGATTTCTTAGATAATAAGAAATCATTTTCCTCATTCATTAAAAATAATCCACTCACTATCTCTTCTTCTTCAGATACACATGCAAAAAAATGCGAGGAACCCTCGATACACTTCTCTGCTGAAGACATTCGAAAGCTTGCAGGGTTCCATAAACACACGTTGGTGGGTAAGTTTTCTCATGGTCGACCACGCATTGATGATATTCGAGCATTTTTCGACTCTCTGAAACTCAAGGCGCTAATAAAAATAGGAGTCATTGATGCAAAACACATTCTGTTACAACTCCATACAGAGGAAGACTTCCATCGCTTATGGTTGAAGGACATCTGGTACATCAAGGGTTATCCCATGAGAACATTTAAATGGACTCCCAACTTCAACACGAGAGAGGAGTCGGCTTTAGCCCTGGTATTGTTTCTATTTCCTATGTTGTCGATTCATTTTTATGACAAGCTTACTCTCTATGACATCGCAAGCACATTGGGAACCTCTCAACTGCTTGATGGAGCTACTGCTACACTCTCTAGACCTAGCATGGCGAGGGTTTGAATCGAAATAGGCCTATAGAAGTAGCCACCTAACCGAATATGGATTGGAGGCATGGAAGGAGGAGGCTTCTAGCAACAGGTAATTCCAGAAAACCTTTTCTCTTTTTGTTTTTTTTGCAGGAAAATGTGACATGGCATGAATAACTGCATAATGCATAAAAGAAAGGAGGAAACTACACATAAAATGGAGGAGAGGTAAATTGAAGCTGGAATGGGCAAGGAAATTGTGAGATATCAAAAAAAACCCTCTCTAACCCCTCAATCTGTAACTCAGAACAATAAAATTGGAGTAAATATAACTAGAATTAAATTAGTAACTCAGAATATGGAGATAGGGGATAAGATAACTAGAACTAGAAATGTCAATAGGAAAGAGGAAGTTAGGGTAGTAGAAAAATCAGAACAAAATAAAAGAACACAAATGATTAGGCAAATAGAAGAGCTCAACAAGAAAACCAAGGCAAAAAAGAAAAACAAGGAAGAAATATTTAAAAGATGGGCAGCTGCTATAAAGGAATTTCGAAAGAGGAAATGGAGGTGAGAAGCTCCATAACCCTTAACAGAATCGTGGAATAAAAAGGACTTAATAAGTGGTCCTTCAATGATGATACAAATATAGATAAATTTAGACAAGATATGGAAAATAGAGAGTGGGCATTAGAGGAAATCAAGAGAATGTCAGTGCAATTAGGAAAGGAATGGAAAAGTGAGATAGGAGTATTCTCAAGTTCCATAAAAAAATCAAGAAATTCAAAAAAATACTTAAACAGAATATATGATTCTAAACGCACAACTAGAGCATAGTCAAAATCCAATAGCAATGTATAATTATATTATCTGGAACATAAAAAGAGTTGCAAATCTCTCCTCGAGCAATAGATAAAAACATTGATATATATGTATATCACTTCACTAATAATTTTAACGGAACTAATGGTAGTTAAAAACCATTCAAAAACATATAAAAAGATGCTAGGTTTTGAACATGCATTTGTTAATGATAATGGAAAGATATGGATCTTGTGGAAAAGTAAATTGGATATTTACATAGTAAAAGAAACAAATCAACTTATAAACTTCAGTCTAAGTTAAGAGGTAAAATATCTAATTACTCTGGTATGCACTAATAATAAAATCAATGAAAGGAAAATATTATGGGATGAAATGGAGAACATTTCAATTAAAAACCTCCATTGGATGATAGGGGAAGACTTTAATATTGAAAGATTTGCTAAAGAAAAGAAAGTAGGTAGACCTCCTAATCCAATAGCTACCTGGCAATTTAATGTAACCATACATAGAACAAACTTGATAAATGCTAATTTTTTAGGCTCGCATTTCACATGGTGTAATAACCGTTATAAAAAGGGCATTATGTGGGCTAAATTAGATAGAGTTCTTTATAACTTTAAATGGTTAGAAATATTTGGTTCGGCTGAGGTGAAGCGCCTAAATAGAACATGCTCAGACCACTCCCCACTCTTAATCATGATTAAAAATACAATACTTACTAATAAAGCCTTCAAATTTTAGAATACATGGTGTTTACACCATGGCTTCTTGGCATTAGTAAGCAAATCATTGAACAATGATACATCATGAAATCTCATACAACGAATAAACTCAAAACTTAATAGATTAAAAATTGAGTTTAAAAAGATGGAACAAAGAGACATTTGGAGACAAATAAAAATATAAGAGAAGCTGAGGATTTAGTTACACAGGGAGAACAAGAAGTTGAAAGAGATCAAAACAGTAATATAGAAATGCCCTTCACCAAGCTCAAGCTCTATTAAAATTAAAGCTCTCTATGGAAGAAGCTTTTTGGAAACAGAAAGCCAAAATTAAATGGTTAAAAGAAGGTGATAAAAACACCAAATTCTTTCAGAAAGTAACAAAGATTAAAGAACTAAAACACAGAATAAATGACATTAAAAATGATAAAGGAGAATGGCTAGATCAAGAAACTGACATACAAAGATATTTTCAAATTTTTTTGGAAAACAACTGGGTGAATTTAACAATCACAAAGGAGATACTCTTTTAAAAAAAATAGAAAAGAAAGTTACTCCTGAAGATAACATAATGCTCTCCAAACTACATGAAAAAGATGAAATAAAAATGGCCATTTTTAGCATGAATAAGGAAAGTGCAGCAGGCCCAAATGGATGGAACATCACATTTTTCCAAGAATGCTGGCCCATAATAAAAGGAGACCTACTAAAAGCTATGCTTAGCATATTTGGTGGAATGGACATAGGTAAGAAATGGGGAATCTTCTATATAGTCTTGATTCCAAAAGTGAAGAACGACAAGAAAGGAGATGATTATAGGCCAATTAGCCTTTGTAACGCCATTTATAAAATCCTAGCCAAACACTGCAAAATAGATTATCACACATCCTTTCGAAAATTATCTCAAAAGAGCAATCAGGATTCATGAAAAATAGATTAATCATGGGAAATATAGGTCTGGCTAAAGAAATGATGAAAGAAATAAGAACAAAAACAAGAGGCCATGATGTTATGTAAAAATTAGATCTATCGAAAGCTTTTGATAGGGTGGAATGGGACACCCTGTGTTTCACCATGAGAAAAATGGGTTTCTCAGAAACTTCGATAGACCTAATATACAGATGCAAACACATGGGTGAGAATCCTCATAAATGGAGTCTTAGGAGGGTAATTTATTTCAGTTAGAGGGCTAAGGCAATGAGATCCATTATCTCTTCTTCTATTTAACATTTATATAGAATTGTTGATAGTGAACCTTAAAGATAATATGAGAAAAGAGAAGATAGGCATGTTCAGGAAACCTAAAAACATGCCAATGGTAGGCTGCTTAGCATATGCAGATGATATAATGATCTTCACGAATGGAGACAACAAATCTCTGCATAATCTGAAGTAGTTATAAAGGTGTATGGAATAGGAAACTGATCAACAACTAAATAAAAGAAAATGTCAATATATGGTGGCCTCAAAAGCCCCTCCTACACTAATTCACAAAATAAAATATAACAGATTTCTCCCAGAAAATAGGAGAAATAATTTACTTAGGCTGCCTAGTTTACGAAGCTAGATTAAAGATAGAATATTTAGATCTTTTAATGGTAAAACTAAAAAAGAAAATATCAGGATGGAAGGAGGATTCCCTAAACATGGGAGGAAGAATTTCATTGATTACTCATGTGCTGCAAAGCTCACTAATGCATAATATAATGATAACTCTACCCCCAATCAAATTCACTAAGAACATAGAAAAACAATTTGCTAACATTTTATGGAGAAAAAAAGAAGGCATATATAACTTTCACTGGAAAAAATGGAACGATCTATGTTTTTTTGTGCAGAAGACTAGACTGGGATTTACTAAGATTAGTGAATTAGCCAAGGCATTGGATTGTAAAAGGTGGTGGATGCTCAAAAAAAATATCAGCTAAGGGATGAATTTATGAGAGCAAAATACTACCTAAATGACAATCATTGTACAAAAAATAACAGAAGCAGAAAATCCCAGGTTTGGACACAAATGCTCAAACAAAGGGATTTACTAGAACAACATTCTAAATTTACCAGACACGGCTATGTATGGATGCTAAATCCAAATGGAAAATTCTCTCTTAAATCAGTGAAAAATATAATAAGAAAAAAGAAAGAAGAACAAGCCTTATTTACCTGGATCTAGAATAATGATAACCCTCAAAAAATAAAAGTATTTATGTGGAAAGTGTTTTCAAACATTTTACCCATAGATACTAACATTAAGAAAAAGGGTATATAAATAGCCTCCAGATGTGATTGCTTTTTAAGTGAAATTGAATCCCTAGATCATATTCTATCTTTTGGTAGGGCGGCATTTGAAATATAAAATAGATTAGATTCAGAACTACACTTAAAACATACACATCTACCATTAAAAATGAGGCTTCAAAAATGGAATAAAGCTCACACCTCTAGCACTTCTCAGAAACGAATTAAAAAAATGTCCCCCTCATAGCCATCTGGTGCATATGGAAGGCTAGAAATAAGAGTAGGTTTGAGGGTCATAGAATGGAAATCAAACATATCTGGAGGGACATAAAAGATGAAACCAGGAAAATATCTGAAGCATACTCCTTAAAAATTCACAGAACATACTTAGAAAAATATACATTGAATTTTTGGAAATTAAAAGTAAATCAAATAAAATAGTTTAAGCTGATTGGTATAAAATGGAAAACCCCTGAGAAAGATAGGTTTTTATTGAACATAGATGGTAGCTTTGATAAAGATATTGGAGGAGTAGGAGGTGGTGGTGCTATAAGGAATTCTGAAGGAGGGCTAATATTAGCTTTCACAAAGAATTTTAAAGCATCATCAGCTATACATGTAGAAATTTTAGCTCTAAGAGAAGGAGTGAGACTATGTAAAAAATTAAAAATTAACCACATAGACATTCAAATAGACTCGGACATAGTGGTAAACCTAATTAACAAAAACATAATGAGATGGAAATACGAGGAAGAAATGGAAAAAACTCTACAAGTAATGTAAACATTAGATTTCTCTATTAAACACATACTCATAGAGGCTAATTCCCTTGTGGATATGCTAGCCAAAGAAGGAAGAATAAGAGGAAAACAAGAATATAAAAAAGAGATCCTTCCGGATAAATATACAGGTATTGTAAAAATAGATAGGAAGGAGTATCCTTATATTAGAAAATTAAATTATAGTAATAAGGTAATCTATAGTAAAGCAGTAAGATAAGCTTAGAAGAATTCTAAGTGCTTCTTATAGGTATATGTTCATATATAAGCTGCTAGATCACAAGGTGAACCAAGAAGCAGAGTTTACTCCTAGAAAAAAATTTAGAGCGATGGGTATTATGGAAAAGTTCAGATAAAGGTTTTGGTGATTCAAGAGTCACCTGGTCTTGAGGGGTGACTTATAAGAATTACCCTGCCAAACTATAGGGTTAATTATCTGTATTGCAGGGCAGAAGTTAGATAAGTTAGCAGATCAAAGAGAGGAACTTAACAGGGCATAAGTTCCATGTTGATAAGGGTTTTAAAAGGAAAAAGAAGAAGAGAGTGGGTAGGGGTTGGCCTGGTTTTTTTGTAGGATGTTAAGAGAAGGAGAAGTACAGAAAGCAGAAACATAAACTCAGGGAGGGCTGACATACCTTTTATGGGCAGTCACATTACAGAGATAAATTACAAAGGCTCATGGCAAATCAGCAAAATGCAAGGGACAACAAACACAAAGGAGAATTATAAAATTTATATCTATGTGGCATGGTCAGGTTGCTGTTTTGCAGGGGATAGAATTACAAATGAAGTTCATAGGCTACTTGAAACGGACGAGAGAAGAGAAGAATGATGATAGATTGAATATGGCAGACATATTTTATTTATTAGGTTATTTTGTGGTCTAAATTGTTAGGCACAGAGTATAGTGTCTGAATGCTTGAGTTTGTAATGATTAAGGGTCTATTTTATTTTCAGTTGCTGAGGGTGTGTTAAGGTGTCAATACTACCTGTAAGTTTGGTAGAGGCAGGGTCTTTAATGAAGTTTGTTTTGGGTCAGTAAGAAAATTTATCCGAGGAGGGGTAGGAGGTGCCCTTGAACAAAGCATCTCAGCATGTGCACAACGATTAAAAAGTAGAAAGATGATTTACAAGGAACTAAGTGGACAACAAAAAACAAACAATTTGAATGGAAAGTAGTAACTAAAACGTATGATGACCAATGGCATGACTGCAGAACCAGTTAAGGCTCATCAGATAATTCAGATTCCAGAACAATAAGAGGCTCGGAGGGGCATCATAGTGAGTTGGATAAAAAAGGAATCCCTAGAATTGCTTTTCTATTTAATTTTGTTTTTATTTTCAAGTAAGGGGTGTGATAGGGTAAATGGTAGAATATAGTTTGTAAAAATGGTATTCCTCCGCCAAAAGAAAGTGTTATTTTTATAATAAAATAAACATTATTAAAAAAAGAAGTATAAAAAGAATAAGTAGAATAATAAGAATAAGAAGAATAAGAAAAATAAGAAGAATATAAAGAATATGAAGAATAAAAAGAATAAAAACAATAACATGAATAAGAAGAATATGAACAATATTAAGAATAAAAAAAATAAGAAGAATAAGAATAATGAAAATAATTAGAAGAAAATGAAGGAAAAATAGAATAAGAAGAATAAGTATAATAAAAAGAATAAGAAGAAATTAAGAATAAGAAGAATAAAGAGAAATAAAAGAATTAGAAGAATAAGAATAATATAAGAATAAGAAGAATAAAAAAAATAAGAAAAACCTAAGTATTAGAAATAAGAAAAATAAGAAGAAAAGTAGAATAAGAAGAATACGAAGAATAAGAAAAATAAAAATAATAAGAATAATAAGAAGAATAATAAGAATAAGAAGAATAAGAATAATAAGAATAATAAGAAGAATAAAAAGAATAAGAAGAATAAGAAGAATAAGAAGAAAAAAAAAGAAGAATAAAAAAATAAGAAGAATAAGAAGAATGAGAAGAATATGAAGAATAAGAAGAATAATAAGAAAAGAAGAATAAATAGAATAAGAAGAATAAGAAAAAGAAGAAGAAGAAGAATAATAATAATAATAATAATAATAATAATAATAAGTAGAATAATAAGAATAAGAAGAATAATAAAATAAGAAGAATAACAAGAACAAGAAGAATAAAAAGAATAAGAAGAAAAAAAGAAATATAAGAATAAGAAATAAAAGAAGAATAAGAAGAATAATAAAAATAAGAAGTATAAATAGAATAAGAAAAATAAGAAGAAAAGAAGAATAAGCAGAATAGGAAGAATAAGAAAAATAAGTAGAATAACAAAAATTCGAAAAATAAGCAGAATAAGAAGAATTAAAAGACTTATAATAATAAGAATAATAAGAAGTAAAGAAAAATAAGAATAATTAGAAGAATAAGAATAAAAAAAGAATTAGAAGAATAAAAAGATTAAAAAGACTATAAAGAATATGTTGAATAAGAAGAATAAGAAAAATAAGAAGAATATGATGAATAAGAAGAAAAAGAAGAATAAAAAGAACATGAAGAATAAGAAGAATAAGAAGAACATGAAAAATAAGAAGAATAAGAAGAACATGAAGAATAAGAAGAACATGAAGAATAAGAAGAATAAGTAGAGTAAGAAAAGTAAGAAGAATAAGAAGAATAAAAAGAAGAAAATGAATAAAAAGAATAAGAAGAATAAGATGAATAAGAAGAATAAGAAGTATAAGAAGAATAAGAAGAATAAGAAGAATTAGAAGAATTAAAAGAATTAGAAGAATTAGAAGAATTAAAAGAATAAGAACAATTAGAAGAAAAAAAAAGAAGAACATTAAGAAGAATTAGAAGAATAAAAAGCATCTATCTATTTTTGATTTATGAGGTTTGCAAAGGGAGGGAAAGGAGATAAGGGGTAAATGGGTGCGGCATGAAATTAGTCAAACATTGCTTGTTTGCAGGTTAGTAATACAAACATAAAAAGACAACACCATAAGGGATCAAGTGTCCTGGTGGTTATTAATATTGATAAAATAAAATTGAAGGGAAAATGGGGGGGATAAAAATAATATTGATAAAAATATTGGTATGGATAATTGTGCTGTCTGTTTTGCAAGAAAGAATTAAGGTAGGATAATATCAGGTTAGGGATATATAGAAAGTGAGTTCTATTGTCCTGGAATTAAAAGTTCAGCAGTAAAATAGTTTATCAGTAGAATAAAGCAACAGCCATTTGAGTAGAATTTGGTCCGATGGGAGGCCCGTGCAAACTATATAAATCACATCCCGGTCATGTGAGATGTGCTTTGCTAGTATTGCTGCTGTTGTGATTTTGTTGCTTTTATTGTAAGGGCATGATAAAAATAGAGGAAGTAACAAACAAGAGGGAGAAGAGGTAGTAGGAAATAAAATTGCTTATAGCAAGAGGACAAAGTAAGAGGTAGAATGCTGTTACTGCTAACTATGTTATCTTGCTATTTTTTTTTCTTTGTTTTTAAATAGCAGGAAGTAGTAGGTGGAAGAAAATAGAAACTAATTTATGAGGATCTAAAGACTGTCGTGGAGCAAAGTGGAGCAAAATGGAAAAATTAGAAGTATAAGGCGAGCTCGTAAAAAGGGAAAGGCAGAACATTTTCTAAATTAGAATAGATTCTGGGCAAGGAAGAACTAACAAAATTTCAATATTTTTGTTATTTCGTTAATTTTATTTTTAGAAAATAGAAGGTTGTAAATGGGTTAAGTGTAGTTTCTTAGATTGTACTAAAAGTAGTCCTCCGCCAAAAGAGAGTGTTATAATAATAAAATAAACTTTCAAAAATAAAAAAAGAAGAATAAAAAGAATTAGAATAATTAGAAGAATGAGAAGAATAAGATGAATTAGAATAATAAAAAGTATAAGAAGAACTAGAAGAATATGAGAATAAAAAGAATCAAAAGAATAAAAAGATACGAAGAGTAAGAAAAATAAAAAGAATTAGAATAATAACAAGAATCAAAATAATAAGAAGAATAAAAATAATAAGAAGAATAAGAATAATAGTAATAATAAGAAAATATGAAGAATAATAAAAATAAAAAGATTAATAAGGAAATATATTAGAAAAATAAGATTATGAAAAATAAGAAAAATAAGAAGAATACAAAGAAAATAAAGAATATGAAGAATAAGAAGAAATAGAAGAAATATGAGAAGTGGAAGAATAAGAAGAATAGGAAGGATATGAAAAATAGGAAGATTGAGAAGAATATGAAGAATATGAAAAATATGAGAATATGAAAAATATGAGAATAAGAAATATAAGAATAATTAGAAGAAATAGAAGAATAAGAAAATATAAAGAAAAAGTAGAATAAATAAATAAAAATAAGAAGAAAAAGTTGAATAAGGAGAAATAAATAATAATAATAATAAGAAAAAATAAGAATAACAAAAAAAGAATAAGAAGACTACATATTTAAAGAAGAATAAGAAGAATACAAATAATAAAAAGAATAAGTATAATTAGAAGAATAAACAGAATAATAAGAATAAAAAGAATAAGAAAAATAATAATAATAATAATAATTAGAAGAATAAGAAATAAAACAAGAATAATAAGAATAAGAAAAATAAAAAGAATAAAAAGAATAAGAAGAAGAACAAAAATAATAATAATAATATTATTATTATTATTAAGAATAATAAGAAGAGTTAGAAAAATAAAAAGAGAAAGAAAAAAACAAGAAAATGAAAAAAAAAAGAATAAGAAGAATATGAAAATAAGAAGAATAAAAAGAATAAAAATAAAAATAAGAATATGAAGAATAAGAAGGAAAAGAAAAAATATAAAAAAGAAAAATAGAATAAAAATAAGAATAAGTTGTTAAGAAGAAATTGAAAAATTAGAAAAAAAGAAGAATAAAAACAAAAAGAAGAATAAGAAGAATAAAAAAATAACAACAATAAGAAAAATAAGAAGAATAAAGATAAAAAAAGTATAAGAAGAATTAGAAAAAGAAGATGAATAAGAAGAATTAGAAGAATTAGAAGAATAAAAAAAATAAGAAGAAAAAGACAAATAAGAAGAATAACAATAATAATAATAATCAGAAAAATAAGAAGAATAATTAGAATAAAAAAGAATAATAAGATTAATAAGATTAATAAGAATAATAAGAATAAGAAAGAAAGAAGAATAAGAAGAATAGAAAGGATATGAAGAATAGGAAGAATAAGAATAATAGAATAATTTGAATAATAAGAAGTATAAGAAGAATATGAAGAATAAGAATAAAAATAAAATAAAAATAATAAGAAGAATAAGACGAATAAAAAGAATAAGAAGAATAAAAAGAATAATAAATTAATAAAATAGAAGAATAAGAGAATAAGAAGAATAAGAAGACTAAGAAGAATAAGATGAAAAAAAGAATAATAAGACAAGAAGAATAAGAAGAAAAGAAGAATAATAAAATAAGAACAATAAAATAATATAATGTATAGATGAATAAAAAAATAAGAAGAATAGGATGGTTATGAAGAATAGGAATATAATAAGAATGAGTAAATACAAGAATAATAAAAACATGAATAAATAGAAGAATTAGAAGGATAAAAAATAGTAGAATAAAAAGAAAAAGAAGAATAATTAGAACAAGTAGAATAAAAAAAATAAAAAGAAAGAGATGAAGAAGGAGAAAAAGACTAATAAGAATAATAACAAGAAAATAAATAGAAGAATAAGGAATAACAAGAATAAGAAGAATAAAAAAAGTATAAGTAGAATTAGAAGAATAAAAAATACAAAGAATAAGAAGAATATAAAGATTAAAAAGTATAAAAAAAAATAAAAATTATTACATGAATAAGGAGTAAAAGAATAATAAAAATGAATAAGAAAATTAAAAAAGAATAAAATAAAAATAAAAATAATAATATGAAGAATAAGAAGAGTTAGGAGAATAAGAAGAGTATGGAAAATAAGAAGAGAAAGAAGAAAAGCAAAAATATAGAAAAAATAATAATAATAATAATAAAAAAAGTATAAGAAGGATAAAATAAAAAGCAGAATATTAATAATAAGAATAAAAAAGAGAAAAAGAAGAAAGAAGAAAAAAGAAAAAAATCAAAAAATAAGAAAATAAATAAAAATAAGAATAATAAGAAATAGAAAATTAGAAGAATGAGAGAATAAAAATAAAAATTAGAAAAAGAAGAATAAGAACAATAAGAAGAATAAAGATAATATAAAGAATAAGAAAGTAAGAAAAAAAAGATGAAATATAAGAATAAGAAGTATGAGAAGAATAAAAAAAGAATAAGATAAATAAGAAGAATAAAAATTAAAATTAAAATAATAATAATAATAAGAAAAATAAGAAGAATATGTATAATAAATAGAATAAGATGAACAATAAGATTAATAAGAATAAAAAAATTAATATAATAAAAAAATATGAAGAATATGAAGGATCTATAGAATAAGAAAGATAAGAATAATAAAAAGAATAAGAAGAATAAGTAGAATAAGAATAATTAAAAGAAAGATAATAATAAAAACAAAAAGAAGAATAAGAAGAATAATAAGAATAACAAGAATAATAATAATAAAAAGAATATAAATAATAAGAATAAAAAGAATAAGGAGAATAAGATGAATCAGAAGAATAAGAAAAATAATAAAAATAAGAAGAATATTAAGAATAAGAAGAATAAAGAGAATATGAATAATAATAAGAATAAGTAGAATACAAAAAATAAAAGAATAAGAATAATAAGGATAGTAAGAATAATATGAATAATAATAACAATCAGAAAAATAAGAAGAATAAGTAAAATAAAAAGAATAAGTAGAATCATATGAATAATAAGATAAAAAAATAAGAAGAATAAGAAAAATAGAAAGTTTAAGAAGAATAAGAAGAATATGAAGAATAAGAAGAATATGAAGTATGAGAAGAATAAGAATAATAATAATAATAGAAAGAATAAAAATAATAAGAATAATAAGAAAAGATGAATAATAAAAATAAAATGAATAATAAGAATCAGAATAATAAGAAGAATAAGAAAAATAAGAAGAATTAAAAAAAAATAAAAAGAAGAAATAAGAAGAATAAGTAAAATAAGAAAAATAATAAGAATAAGTAGAATTAGAAAAATAATAAGAATTAGAAGAATATAAAGCATAAGAAGAAAAAAATAAGAATAATAGGAAGGATATAAAGAATAGGAAAAATAAGAAGAATAAGAAAAAATAGAAAATATGAAAAATACGAATAATTAGAAGAAAAAAAATAATAAAAAATAGAAGAATTATAAGAATATGTAGAAAAAAGTAGAATAAAGAAAAAAAATAATAAGAAAAAGTTGAATAAAATGAAAAATAATAATAAGAATAATAATAAGAATAGATAAATTAGAAGAATATGAAATAAAAATAATAAGAATAATAAAAAAAACTAAGAAGAAAAAAAAATAAATAATAAAATTACAAGAATAAGAAGAATAGGAACAATAAGAAGAATAAAAAGACTAAAATGAATAAGAAGAATAAGAAAAATAATAATTATTAAAAGATTAAGAACTAAAAGAAGAATAAGAAAAATAAAAAAGAATAAAAAGAATAATAAGAAGAAAAAAATAATAATAATGATAATAACCTGAAGAATAAGAAGAGTAAGAAGAATTAGAAGACAAAGAATTAAAATAAGAAAATGAACAAAATGAATAAAAATATGAATAAGAAGAAAAAAAAAAAAAAGAAAAGGAAAAATATGAATAATAAGAAAAGGAAAAGGAAAGAAGAAAAAAAAGAAAAAGGAGAAAAAGAAAAAAGAAGAAAAGAAGAAAGAGAAGAAAGAGTAGACATAGAAGAAATAGAAGAAATAGAAGAAGGTGAAGAAAGAGAAGAAAGAGAAGAATGAGAGAAGAAGGAGAAGAAAGAGAGGAAGTGGAAGAAGGAGAATAAGGAGAAGAAGGAGAAGAAGGAGAAGAAGAAGGAGATGAAGGAGAAGAAGGAGAAGAAGAGAGAAGAAGGAGAAGAAGGAGAAGGAGAAGAAGAAGAAGAAGAAGAAGAAGGAGGAGGAGGAGAAGAAGGAGAAGAAGGAGAAGGATGAGAAGAAGGTGAAGAAGGAGAAGAAGGAGAAGAATGAGAAGAAGGAGAAGAATGAGAAGAAGGAGAAGAATGAGAAGAAGGAGAAGAATGAGAAGAAGGTGAAGAAGGAGAAGCAGGTGAAGAAGGAGAAGAAGGAGAAGAAATAGAAGAAAGAGAAGAAAGAGAAGAATAAAATGGAGGAGGAGGAGGAGAAGAATAAAATGAAAAAAAAGAAAAAAAAGAAGAATAAGCAGAAAAAGAAAAATTAGAAGAATAATAAGAATAAAAAAAAGAATAAGAAGAATAAGAAGAAAAAAGATAATAAAAAAAATAAGAAGAGTAACAAGAAAAAGTTGAAAAATAAGAATAGAATTATAAGAAGACTAATAAAAGAATAAAAAAAATAAGATGAATATGAAGAATAAAATTAATAAAAATAAAAATAAAAAGAAAATTAAGAAGAATAAGTAGAATAAAAAGAATAGGAAGAATAATATAATAATAATACTACTAAAATAAGAATAAAAAAAGAATAAGAATGATATGAATAATATGATGGATATGTAGAATAAGAAAAATAAGAAAAATAAGAAGAATAAGAAGAATAAGAAGAAATAGAAGAAAGAGAATAATAAAAATAATAAGAAGAATAATTAGAATAACAAGAATAACAAAAAATATAAGAATAAGAAAAATAAGAATAATTATAAAAATATTTTAATAAAATGAATTAGAAGAATAAGAATAATAAGAAAAATAAAAAGAAATGAAGAATAATAAAAATAATAAAAATAATAAAAATAATAAAAATAATAAAAATAATAAAAATAATAAAAATAATAAAAATAATAAAAATAATAAATAATAAAAATATAAAAATAATAAAAATATAAAAAAAATAAAAAAAATAAAAAAAGAAGAATACTATGAATAAGAAGAATAAATAGATAATATAATAATAATAATAATAAAACAAATTATAAAAGAATAAGAATAAAAAGACTAATAATAAGAATAAGATAAATAATAAGAATATGAAAAAAAAAGAAAAAGAAAATATAAAAATTAAAAGTATAAGAAGAATAAGTAAAATAAAAAGATTAAGAAGAATAAAAAGAATAAGAAAAATTAGAAGAATAAGAAGAATTACATGAATAATAAGAATAAAAAATAAGAAGAAAAACAAAAATATGAAGAATAGAAGAAAAAGATTAATAAGAAGAATTATTAAAATAAGAAGAATAAGAAAAATTAAGAAGAATAAGTAAAAAAATAAGAAGAATATGATGAATAATAAGAATAAAAATAAGAAAGAAGAAAAAGAAAAAAAGAATAAAAACAAGAATAAGAAGAAAATGAACAAAAAAAAAATAAAAAGAACAAAAATAAAAAAATGAAGAATAAAAAGATTAAAAAGAAAAGAAAAATTAGAAGAAGAATAATAAAAAAAAGAAGAATAAGAATAAGAATAAGAAGAATAAGAAAATAAGAAGAATAAGAAGAATTTGAAGAATAAGAAGAATTAGAAGACTTAGAAGAAGTAAAAGAAAAATAAGAATAATAAAAATAATAAGAATATTAAGAATAACAATAATAAGAAAAATAAGAAGAATATGTGGAATAACAAAAATTTGAAGAATAAGAACATTAAGAAGAATAAGATGAATAATAAAAATAATAAGAATAAGAAGAATACGAATAATAAAAACAATAACACTATATCAAATTATCTTTCGCAATGAAAACTTAGCTAGGAAAAAATTCCTAGCTAATTTGCGAGGGATTAACTAGGGAATAGCAAGAGTTAGATTTTACATTGAATCACAAATTTGTGATGGAATTGTGACCAATTAGAGATGGAAACTTTTGATTAAAAAATTTCCTATTTAATATTATTTTAGATTTTCATGCAAAATATGGCGTCAATTTTATTAACGTATTTAGCAGTGGATTTTCCCTAGCTAATTAGATCGAGACAAAATCCATCACTAAATAATTATCTCAAAATTTCTTTTTATAATTTTTATTAATTTCAAGCGATATGTCCTTAAATAAAAATTGTCACAACATACATGCATTTAGCTAGGAAATTTTCACTAGCTTTTTGGCTTGGAGATTATTTCCGTAGCTAGTCTATACTGATTTTTTTTAATTTTTATATATTATTTGTTTTAATATTTGATGTAATTTTGTATATTAAATGTTTTGCATGGTCTAGGGATGAGCGATCCTTAAAAGACACATTATCCTCATATAATTATAATAATATGATATTATAAATAAATACTTTCTAAAATATATAAATTCGAATAAAAAATTATATTAATAATTTCTAAAATAAATATTTTAATGATTATAAAATTTTAAAAAAATTATACGCAAAATTTTTCTAAAATTTTTAATTATGAAATTTAAATTTTTGTATTAAAAAACATTAAATAATTAATTCTTTAATTATATTCATTTTTTAAGATGTCTTAATAAATAAATTATAGTACATAAAAATTTTGCTAATAAAAGCTAAAATAATTAAATGTGATTAAATAAAAAATATTTATAAAAATATCGAATTAATGAATAAACAAGTAAATATTTATATTATTTAAAGCTAAAAATATATTTTTTATGATTATAGAAACTTTTAAAAAAATAATTTATATAAGATTTAAAATTTTTGAATTATAAAATAAATTTTCAAATTTTTTATAAAATTTAAATGAAAATAAATTGATTGTTAAAGATAAATACATAGATATTTTAATTACATAAGAATTGATGCTTTAAAAAATATCTCCATGTGGTTATTAAAAAAACACTTGAAGTATCTTTATAGTTTTTAAAAAGAGTTATTTAAACCATTTATAATATTTATTTGTCCTAAAAAAATTAAATTTGCCTCTAAGCAGATTTAATCCATGTTTTATTTTTGTCCTTACTAAAATTTATAAGAATTAAACATTTGAGTAAGATTTTTACTATTAGATTTTTAATATTCCATTTTTATTAAAATAATAAATATAACTTTTTTTAATGATTTTCTCACTTTAAGTAATTTTGGAATTTTAATAATTATAAATTATATCAAATAATATGAAATTTTATGCTTTAAAATTATTTCATATTATATTCATTAAAAATAATATGAATTATTAAAAATTTATAACTATATATATATATATGTGTGTATATATGAAATACTTTTTTATAATATCATATTATTATTTTTATTTATGAAATAATATTATAAATTTATCCATAAACTATAAAGATATGAAATGTTAAATTTTGTATAGTTATACATTTATATAATTTATTTATGGTTATATTAAATAATATGTTTTTAATTTATGAACTAATATCAAAATTTAATTACTAATTATCAGTTTTCATGGTTATTAGTAATATTTTGTTTCTTCATTTTTATAGCCATTAATAATTTTTTATTTATGAAATTAATTTCATTAATTAATAATAATATTACAAAAAATAAATATTCAATTTCAATAATTATTAACATACATTTATTTTATTTATGAAATAATTTCATTTCTGGTTAAATAAAAATGTATTTACTTTTTTAATTTTAAATTAATAAATTTTATAATTTTTATTTTACTTTTTAATTTGTCTCTTTTTTTCTATATATTTACATTCATTTTTTTATTTGAGTTTTCTTGAAATATAAAAATGCTAGGGCTAGGCATTCAAACACTTAAACAATTTTTCTTATCTTTGCGAAGAGAATAATCTCAGTGTTTCAAGTCAATAGAGTTTTCAAAGAATTTGGTAATTATGCTTGTTAAATGCTTAAATCTACATGACAGTTTGGATGACATTATGAATTTTACTAGAAATTAAATGTCTTCTTCTGGATTCATGACTTCATGGTTTAGGTTGCATTTTTATGTTCTTTGACGTGGCTAATCAAAGCTTCATATAAGGAACCAGTTAGAAGTGCAATAATAGATGCATGCATCCATGTCACTGATAATGGCAGAGTAACCACTAATAGAAAAGTAAGCACATGCAAGTACTAATTCATCTCTCTCCAAACTCCTTGATAGTTTTCTACCTGTTTGTTGATTCTCATCCTAATCTTCAATTTATATGTATTCTTCATCTTCACGCTAAATGATACCTTAAATCATCATTATCAGCTTAAGGTATGAATCATTTTTATGCTATACAGGTCTTCTTCATCCCTATAACTATAATTACCATCATTCTATGTAGTTGGAGCTAATAGTTCTGAAGATGCTGCTAGATGGATTCGTTCTCTACTGAGTTTGTATTAAAAAAGTGCCCAAATCAACACGACTGGCAGCAGATATATTTTTGCTTGATGAAGCAAGAAATGTAGCATAGTCATCTCGTGCTTCCCAACAATTTGCTCCACTGCTAACAAAATGGATTAACATTGGGAGCATGGTTCATGCAGCAATTTCTGCTTCAAGAGAATGTGAAAAGTTGCTGAGAGTGATGGACTTGGCAGGATGAATATCATGAGATAGAAAAAATTATTGCTCTATGCTATTATCTGGTTGTCACCGTCTAATTGATCATTTACCGAGAGATCTACCAACATTATTCAATACTATAAAAGATTTTTGTGGGTCAAATTATCAGCAAATCAAGATCCTCTTAGTGGATCTTCAGCCACTGCCTTTCATGAAGGACACATACCATATAGCTTGGAAGACATGTAGCTTATTTAAACAAATTCGAGCCTTCATACTAGACCAAAAATGGCAAGGACCCTCTAGTCTACCCATATGTGCTACTTCTAAGCATACTGTTATGGTCCAATGTCATCTATTTTTCCAAAGAAGCTGAAGACGAGGATATAATATTCGATGTTGTCCACATATCAATTGTGTTGGTTGACTGTGGAGTTCTTTCTGAGGGTGCAGGAATTGTAAAGAAAATAGGAGTGATGGATGCTCATGCAAAGGCCTCAAGCCTAATCAAGTGATATGGTGCTGGATTTTTACGTAATGGGGATCATGCAATGACATTGAAAGAGGTACCATGGATCAGAAAAGAAAGAGAGGTTTGATGTTTAAGCAACTACTTTCTAAGTTGTTGTTGCGGGATGGTGGTGTTTATCTTTTACTTGGTCCGAGAGGTGCTAGCGAGGAAGGTGAACTGGTATGGTTTTTGCCTGAATTTAGTTCAAGGCAAAAGTTTCTTCTTGAAGCTGTGCACCAGCAGTAACAAGCTAGTTTTTATGACAAATCTATTGAAATTTTGAAGAGAGTTGGAGCATTCTTTTGGCACTAGATGCTACTAAAATGTGCCTTTCTAAAGCAAATTGTGCCCTAACACATGGCAGACTTGATAGTGAGAGCTGGGTTGCTAGTCTTATTCAGTCTAGAAATGAGATTTTGGAGACTAACAAGTATTACCCTGATGCAAGTACCCAGGAGAGGGAACTTATTTTAGAGCAAGAAACTATGCTGAGGTAGCTAGAGGCAATGCTCTCGGTGTACAAGTTGGAAAAATTAGGACGTCATGCATATGCTTTGAGAGAAGTAACTAGATTGCCATTTCTTCCCTTTGATCCTCCCATTGCAGATGTGGCCAGTAATGTGCATTAGAATGATGTGTTGTCTCTTCATGCTCAAGCATGCATGCTTAACCTTATGAAAATTACTATATATCTCAACAGTGTCACGATTCTGATGGATCACCTAAAGCTGTCAGAGACAAGATTGAGATGTTCCTTGCAAACAATTTGAGCCAGAATTGGCCTCATGATTTATATGACAAGGTTGCTCAGAGTTTGTGAAAATTTTTTAGCTATTGATTATTTTCTAACCTATTTTCTCTATCTCTCTCTCCCCCCCCTCCCCCCCTCTCTCTCCCCTCTCTCTCTATCTCCCTCCCTCTCTTTCCCACTCTCTCTATCCCTCCCTCTCTCTCCCACTCTCTCTATCCCTCCCTCTCTCTCACTATATATATATATATATATATCTCTAACTATCTCTCTCTCTCTCTCACTATCTCTCTCGCTCTCTCACTATCTCTGTCTCTCTAGCATGCTCTCTCTCTCTCTAGCATGCTCTCCCTCTCTTGTTTTCTCTTGCCTTCTCTCTCTCATACTCTTTCCCACTCTCTCCTCTCTCTCTCTCTCCTCTCTCTCTCTCTCTCTCTCTTCTCGCTCGCTCTATCTCACATTGCTACTTAGCTAACAAAAGGGTGGTCATAAAAAATATTTTGTTGTATTTTTTGTTTTGAACTTAAAAAAATGGCCCCCCTTAAGGTATGTTTTGAACAACATTTCCATGTATTTGTACTCTTCTTGGATACATAGTGTTTCTTCTTCCAGGTTGTGTGTTTCAAAGAGGATTAGCCATAAAAGATATGTAGAATGTTCCACGAGATTTCATGCAAATGCAATGATATCTGATGTGATTGCACCCTCTCCATGGAAAATATTTGGTTGTTATAATGGCAATATCTAGCCTTTTTTACAACTCCTAGCATGTTTTCAAAGTGGCTGTGAGTTTAAATTATGCTAAGTAATAGCCCAAACATTATAGGGTTGTGACTTTTCAAGGAAGCAAAGGATTGGGGCAATCATGGCGGAGTAAGTTTAAGTTCCGAGAACTGGTTCGTAGCTTGTTTGCTTCATCTTTCAAAGTGAGAAATTTTGTTTCTAGCATTGGGATGATCATCCTACTATAATGGCTATTGGTGTTGTTGATGGGACTTGCGAAGCCATTTTCCAAACTCTCATGTTTTTGGGTTCTTCGAGATTTGAGTAAGGTTCTTCTTTATAATTTTTTGTCTTCCTAAAATTTTCTTAACTTCTTGATAGAAAACTGATCTATATTTTTCTAGTTGATGGGACTTCTGTTTCTACCAAGGCACCATGGTGGAGGAGCTTGATGGGCACACTAATATTAATCACAAGCAGTTGTACAATGAATAGCTTCCCTGGTTAAATGAACAATTATTGTTAATGAGTTGTAAAGTTAAAAAAACACAAGCTATATCTCTACCAACATAATCTTGCTTGATAGAATCACCATAAAATTTATAAAGTTATTTACTTAGTATATTTACACTCATAAGTTATAATGATAATAAATAAAAATATTTTATTTATTTATTAATTCAAGTTATTACCAAACATTCACTAAATATGTTAATTATCCATTTGGTTGAATTTAATTTCTTTACAAAGTGGGCTTTTAGTTTGCATTTAATTTGTTATTTTAGCTATATCTCAAACCATAATGTACTATGTGTATATGTTTATGGGTTTTCTTAATCTCAAGTTTGGTTTGTATAATGTGTGATTTTAATTAGTTAATTAACTAGACCCTCCACTTGTAGGGGTATGGAACCAAGAGATCTATTGATCCGGCGATATTGGCAAAGGGAAGAAGATGGAACTTATATTATAGTAATGCATAAATAAATTTTTGATTTTCATGGAAATTTTTAACATTTATTTTGTGAATTTGATACCTCTATTTTGGTTGTCTTTGCAGTTATTCAATATCATTTGATGATTCACAAGAAATATACTCCACAAAAGGACTACATTAGAGCATGCCTTAAAAGTAATGTAGGCAACCTTTTTTGTAACTTTAGCTCTAAATGTATTTGTTTAGAGAAATCTCAACCTAAAGTTTTACTTTCACCTTAATTCACAAGAAAATGCTATTGAACTAAGATATAAAGATGATTGACTCAACATTGGGTGTTAGCTTTAACTAACATTTACTAATCCTTGGGTGGTAGGATTAGAAGGATGAGAAATTGCATATAGGTATTTTGGTATATTATTTTCATTGCATATATTATCTTTTACAAAGGTTTGTGTAATTAAATAAATACTAATATTAGTTTTCATAATAACTTTGAAGTTAAATTTTTTTATGAATGAATAATATATTAAGATGATTTATCACTTGAGAAATTTTTGTATTACATATTCTCTTCAAACATAGTTTCTTTAAAGTTATCGGGTAAAATTGTTGAGATACTTATCTTTTTTAATTTATCTTGTTAAAGTGAGAGCCTTGGTACTTGGGTGTGAATGCGATTTCCATATCTATCTTATCTTATCCTAATATATGGAAGCATTTACAATATGAATGCTAAATAAGAAAACAAATTGTACCAGTATATTATCTTGGCAGTCTTACTTCAAAAGATTGAAGAGATCATGCATGATAAATCTTGAATTCGAGACTTACTTTTTAGAGTTTGGACTGATTTTGGTCATCGCATAAAGATGTGATATCTTATTAGAAACAAAAATATGACTATTATAACATTTGAATAAGTCATGAAATTGAAGACCAAATGGATGAACATATTCATCCATTATTTGAATTCCACAAGAATTTGAAAATTGGATTTGAAAATATATCAATTATAATTGATAGTTACTTATAAATTACTATAAACTCTTAGGAAATCTCTCATTTATAGAGATTGTCTGATAAATGTGTAAAATAAATGTTTTAAATATTTATGCCTAAGTATATTCCATACTAATTCATTAAGATTTTTAAATCCGAAATGAGATTATTAATCATACATTATTTTAATATCATCAAATCATGTCCCCCTTCAATTCTATCCAATCAAACACAACCTAAAGAGTAACGAAAGCATTAGAAGAGCTTATACAAGCTACCATTTTTCTAATCATGCTTTACCTGGTGTGATAGATTCTATTAATGTATTAGAATGGATCTAACTTAAATGACATGGGACTCATTGAGATTTTAATTTAGAGATTTTGGAAACTATATATCCGTCCGTCATTAGCATGCTCCATAACTATTCTATGCTTGAAAGGGTAGCAGGTAGCAAAAATGGTTCATTTCTCTGCACTCACACATTGTTTTTTTTGACTAAATACTACCTTTTTCAGCATTGAGGGAGTTGTTTCGGGCAATGTCAGTGAACTATCATTCTGAATTTTTATCAAGAAATATGCAAAGACATGTCTTCTTGCCTAAAACTGAAATTAATTCTATGAAAGTTGAAGATCCAGGAAGTGGTGATGATGGTGATGCAGAAAAATCAACTTTGGGATTCACCAACTTTGTCTCTCTTAATAATGCCTCTGATGAGTTATTTGATGTTCTTGATGCCATTGAGTTCTTTGATCTTGACCATCTGGATAATGGATGGTCTTCTGAAGTGAACCCTGATCTTCATGCTCATGTACTCCAAAAATACTTTTTTTACAACTTTCAGAAAGTTCTTGTTAAACACAATCTCATTTTTCTAAATATGATGTCTTGTTTTGCAGAATATCAAACAATCAAAGTTATCTTCCAAAACTATCATCAAGAAGCTCCATGATTTTGATGGTTAGACCCATTTTTTCAGCTATTTAATATTTTCCATGATCTTCTATACTTATTGATATATATATATATATTAGATGAGTGATTAAAATGTGATTTAACAAGTTTAGAAGTAGTTGATAAATGATATATTCATTTTGCACACTACCATAACACACTACATGCATTCATTGCCCACACCGCCTCACAAAGCATGCCACACTACATGCATATAACTGCCCACTACCTTTCCACACACACATCCATTGTGCACACTATCACATGGCACATGCCACAATGACACCTTATTTGTGTCACACTACATACACATTAACACTACTGCACACATGCACATGGTGCATTCTAGACTGCCACTAGCACATGGCAAAGTTCCACGTGGTGCATGCTAGACTTCCACATGATGTGTCACCCTATTATTGCATGCCAGACTGCCATAAGATGTGTCACCCTATTATTGCACGCCAGACTGCTACATGATGTGTTACCCTATTATTACACGCTCACACCTCTTCGTTTGATTTCATGTTAAAAGTAAACTCATATAAAACTCATACAAACTCATTATCATAAATGTTTAATTAGAAAATTTAAAAAATATAAACGCTAACAATATGAAAGGCAATATTTATAAACTACCATTTTTTTCTAGTTTTGCTTCTTTTGAAGTTTCGCATCATATATCTTAAAGTGCATTGCTTTTTTAAAGTTTTTATTGTGATCCATAGAATAGATATAGCAATTAGCTACGTATGTTCTTTGTTTCTTGATTATTAGTGCCTAGTTTTCCTACAGATGGACATCATTGGGTTGTGTTGTGATGTGATTTGAATTACACTTTCGGGGAGAAAAGAAATTTGTAATAATTAGCAAGCTAGATGTTTGTACATTTGCTCTTAATATTTATGACGAGGAAAATACTCTAATCATCATAACTGATTCCTCTGCTCATGGTACACATGTTGCTCCTATTGCTGTTGCTTTCCACTCATAGATATCACACTTGTCTGCTGCTATTGGTTTATTCCTTCATGGTGTTTTTACATTTTTATCTCGCTCTTCAATTTAAGGAGTAGTTGCTCAATGGAGTTGCACCTGAAGCACAAAAAGTATCATGCAAGATTGGAGACTCATGCTTGGGGTCAATGTAAATATTGACACAGGCCATGATAGCTATAGTGGAGGTCAAATATTTTTATTAGTCACTCATATTTACTCTAGATAATTCACATGGTGAAAACACTTACTTTTATGCAGCATAAATGTGATCTCATCAATATGAGCTATGGAGAGCCACTTTAGTTCTAGGTTATAGTCATTTTGTTGATTATGTTATTGAAGTATGAGCTATAGCTATTACTTGAGGAATGCAACATCAATGGCCTCCCAATCTACTTGAGGAGGAATTGCTTAGCTCATTAGTGTAATGAAGCTATGTGCTTTTTAATTTTATATTTTTTTATCTTGATGTGTTATCTGTGTAGACAATGATGGTGTTCTCTGCTCAACATTGTGTAGACCGTGAGTATTCCTGTGAGTCACTATGTTGTAAGGAAGGCATTAGAAAATATATCAATTCCTATTTCTGAGTTGCCTACTGATAAACTATCTACAAGCCATGGGGTCATTGAAGTTAACAAGTTATATTTCAATTTATATGCCTTTGTTCTTTAGAATCTTATCCTGACACGAGCTACCTTCACTATTTTATTGGAATCTCATTCCTCTTCTACCTCTTTTGTTATCCACCTGCAACATCTCCTTTTTTTTGCTCCCTTTACCATTCTTTCTCTTGCGTGCTTTCAAAGCCCAAGAACTACCGGCACCCTTGTCTTGGTTTTCAATTTCCTTTCTTATTCCATCTGCATCAATCATGCCTTGCAGATTCAACCAAGATCCCATATTCATTCACGTAATCAAGGATAGTGTCATCATCTTTTGGGAACAAAAATCTTGTGATGGGATACAAGTGGGTTGATATATATATTAGGCTTGCATGATCTTTACCTCCCATGCTCCTGCTGCCAAACTATTTTTGGGCAAATAGCCTGGCTAATGTACTAGACTGCATTAAAGGAGAGATGTTTCAACCTTGATGATCCTAAAGGATTCGCTTCTCAAATATATAATTTCATGAAGTCTAGCATTGACATCATTCCTGATGTATTATTGAGGATGATGCTACTAAAAAATGGTTCCTGAACTATAAACCAAAACAAACCCTAGCAAGGTGGCAGATGAAGCGCATGGTGATGATTCCAAAGATGAACTATAACTTAATAATCTATTTGAATCATTTGATTTTGTATTTGATCATTTTGAGGATGTGTTTTCTACACTAGCTCTGTTTTAGTGAGCTACCAAGTTATATATAAGTTAGTGTTTAATTCATGAGCTAGAAATTGCGAATCCACTTTCTAAAACTCGTTACAAGTACCGGTCATAACAACGAAAGATTATATTTTCAATTCCCTTGTGAAATTGCGAATCCACTTTCTATTTATTAAAATGTTTAGATTGCTTTACACTTGCATTAAACATGTGACATGTTGATATTTTTGCATAGTTATACATGTCCATCCGTGCATATAAGCATGGTTAAAGATCATAGATAGTAGAGAACAAATGCATTAGGGATTGATGTGGGTTGGTGTGATTTTATGTTTGATTGTATTGTATGACTGTATTTTTGCTTTTTATATAAGAAATGTGTTTTAATGAGAGTGATGTGATTGAATTATAACATAACACGCTCAGATTCATATCTTACAAAGGTGAGTTTGCCCAACGAATTTGAGATGTGATCAAAGTAGTTTGCATAGAGAAATTTGTCGCAACAGAAAGATGGTGACTAGATGAACTGGGGGAGAGAAAGCAACATCAATTTCATAGATAGATTATAGTTTATACATTTTCTTTACATATATTGATGAAGAAGAAAAGATGACTAATCCAATTTATTGTGTGATAGAGCGACAGGAAAAAGAATGTTACAAAAAAGCAGAAACATATATAATATGTTATGTTTTTGTTATAACTATGTAACATATTGAATAACAATAATTTATTAACTATTTTTAATTTTTGTAAATTATAAATAATGGTTTATATTATATTTTGTTATTCAATTTAATAAAAATTTTAAAAAATATGTAATCAAATTTTTTGGAAAAATAATTATATATAAATAGTTTTTAATTTAAAATAGCTAGAGATATTTGCCCCGCTAATTTAGAAAGGGAAGTTGTTGTAACTCTTAATTACGAACAAAATGAGCAAGGAAAAAAAATAAATAGCAGAGAATTTTCGTGATTAAAAAATTAGCAAGGGAATTTTTTTTTTGTTAATAATTTGTGACGAGCACTTTATATTGAGATAATTTTCAGCATTAATCAATCATTTATCGATCATTAATATATTTTAGTGATGGATAAAGCCAATATAGCTAATGAAATTTTCCTAGCTATAAGGGAATTTTCATGTAGTGTGAGGAGAATAAGAAAAAAAAGTATAATAAAAATAATTAGAAAACATAGAAGAATAAGAAGAAAAAAAAAAAAAGAAGAATTAGAAGAATAAGAAGAATAGAGAAGAAGAAGAAGAAGAAGAAGAAGAAGAATAATAATAATAATAATAATAATAATAATAATATAATAATAATAATAATAAGATTAAGAAGAATAAGAATAATCAAAAAACAAAGAAGAATAAGATAAATAAGAAAAATAAGTATAAGAGGAATACGAAAAATAAGAAAATTAAGAATAAGAAGAATAAAATTAATAAGATGAATAAAAAGAATAAGAAAAATATTAAGAATTAGTAGAAAAATAAGAATAAATAAAATAATAAGAATAAAAAGAATAAGAAGAATAAGAAGAATAAGAAGAATAAGAAGAATAAACAATATAAGAAGAATATGAAGAATATGAAGAATAAGATTAATAAGAAGAATAAGAAGAATACGAAGAATAAGAAGAAAAAGAAGAAAAGGAAAATAAGAAGAATAATAAGAATATTAAAAATAAGAAGAATAAGAACAATAAGAAGAATAAAAAAATGAGAATAATAAGAAGAATAACAAAAATAAGAAAAATAAAAAAAATAAGAAAAATATGAAGAATAAAAATTATAAGAAGAAAAAGAATAAATAGAATAATAAGAGTAAGCAGAATAAGAAGAATAAAAAGAATATGAAGAATAAGAAGAATAAGAAGAATAATAAGAATAAGAAGAATAATAAGAATAATAAGAATAAAAAGAATAAGAAGAATATGATGAATACAATATTTAGAATAATAATAAGAATAATAAAAATAATAAGAATAAGAACAAAAATAAGAAAAAGAAGAATAAGAAGATTAAGAAGATTAAGAAGAATAAAAAGAATAAGAAGAATAAGAAAAATGAGAAGAATAAGAAGAATAAGAAATACGAAAAATAAGAAGAATGAAAAAAATAAGAAGAATAATAAGAATAAGAAGAATATGAAGAATAAGATGAATAAGAAGCATAAAAAAAAGAAGATTAATAAGTATAAAAGAATAATAAGAATTACTAGAATAATACGAAAAAGAATAATAAGATGAATAAAAAAAATAAGATGAATAAGAAGAATAAGAAGTATAAGAAGATAAGAAGTATAAAAAGAATAAAAAGAATAAAAAGAGTAAGAAGACTGAGAGGAATAAGAAAAAAAAGAAAAATGAGAAGAATAAGAAGAATAAGAAGAATAAGAAAAATAATAAGAATACGAAGAATAAAAAAAAGAAGAATACAAAGAATAAGAAGAATATGATGAATAAAAAGAATAAAAAGAATATAAACAATAAGATGAATAAGAAGCATAAAAAGAATAAAAAACATAAAGAATTATAAAAAGAATAATAAGAATTACAAGAATAACTCGAAAAAGAATAATAAGATGAACAAGAAAAATAAAAAGAATAGAAAGAATAAGAATAATAAGAAAAATAATAAGATTAAAAAGAATAAGAAGAAATAAAACAATAAAAAGAATAAGAATAATAAAAAGAATAAGAATAATAAGAAAAATAAGAAAAATAAAAGAATAATAAAAATAAGGAGAATAAGAAGAATAATAAGAATAAGAAGAATAAGACGAATAAGAAGAAAAAAGAATAAGAAGAATAAGAAGAATAAGAAGAATAAGAAGAATAAGAAGAATAAGAGGAATAAGAAGAATAAGAAGAATAAGAAGAATAAGAAGAATAAGAAGAATAAGAAGTATAAGAAAAATATAAAGAATAAGAATAATGTGAAAATAAAACGAATAAGAAAAATATTAAGAATAAGTAGAATATTAAGAATAAAAACAATAAGTAAAATAAGAAGAATAATAATAAAAGGAAGAATAAGAAGAATAAAAAGAATAAGAAGAATAATTAGAAAAAGAAGAACAATTAGAATGTGAAGATTAAGAAGAATAAAAATGATATGAAGATAAGAATATCAAGAATAAAAAGAATAACATGAAATATAAGAATAAGAAGAATAAGAAGAATAAGATGAATAAGAAGAATAAGAAGATAAAGAAGAATCCGAAGAATAATAAAAATAAGAAGAATAATAAGAATAACAAAAAAAATAAATAAAAAGAATAAGCAGAATAAGAATAAGAAGAATAAGTATAATAAGAATAATAAGTTGAATAAGAAGAATAAGATGAATCAGAAAAATAATAAGAATAAGAAGATTGATAAGAATAACTTTAATAAGTAGAATAGAAAGAATAAGAAGAAAAAGAAGAATAAGAAGAGAAATAAATTAAGATGAATAAGAAGAATAAAAGTATAAGAAGAATAAGAAGAATAAAAAGAATAAGAAGAATAAAAAAAAAAAGAATAAGAAGAATAATTAGAATAAGAAGAATAATAAGTATAAGAAGAAAATGAAGAATATGAAGAATAAGAAGAATAAAAAAAATAAGAAGAAAAACACGAATAACTCGAAAAAGAAGAATAAGAATAATAGATAAAAAATAAGAATAAAAAGAATAATAATAATAATAAGTAGAATAAAAGTATTAAGAAGAATAAGAATAATAAAAAGAATAAGACGAATAAGAAGAATAAAAAGAATAAGAAGAATAAAAGAATAATAAGAATTAGAATAATTACATGAATAATCTAAATAAGAAGATTAAAAAGAATTACAAGAATAATCTAAATAAGAAGAATAAGAAGAACAATAAGAATAAAAAAAATAAGAAAAATATGAATAATAAGTAAAATAAGAAGAATAAGAAGATACGAAGAATAAAAAGAATAAGAAGAATAAAAACAATAATAATAAAAAGAAGAAAATAAGAAAAGACAAATAATAGAATAAGAATAATAAAAAAAGAATATTAAGAATAAGAAGAATATGAATAATAAAAAGAATAAGAAGAATAATAAGAATAATAAAATGAAGAATATGAAGAATATGAAGAATAAGGAATAAGAAGAATATGAAGAACCAGAAGAATAAGAAGTGTAAGAATATATAAAAAAAATAAGAATAAAAATAAGAAAAGAAGAATGATAAGAATAACTAGTATAAGATGAATACAAAGAATAAGAAGAATAAGAATTAGAAGAATAAGGAGAATAAGAAGAATAAGCAGAAGAAGAAGTAGATTAAGAATAATAATAAGAATAAGAAGAATAATAAAAATAATAAGAATAATAATAAGAAGAATACCAAGAATAAGATGAATAAGATGAATAAAATAATAAAAAGAATAAGAATAATAATAAATAATAATAAGATTAAGAAGAATAAGTAGAATAAAAAGAATAAGAGAATAAGGAATAAGAAGAATAAAAGACAAAGAAGAATAAGAAAAATAAGAAGAAATAGAATAATACTAAGAATACCTAGAATAAGAAGTCTAAAAACTC